>KZ303515.1:7727-35407 GCA_002705745.1 Coemansia reversa NRRL 1564 | reverse complement strand
CTCTTTGATCATCACTGTGAGTGACTGACATTTAATCAAAGAGTCAATATATAATATCATAGAATATTATATAACAACAAGTATTGACGGCCGAACTGACAGTTGACATGTTACACCAGTTTTGCGACAAGGTGATCTGGCCACAGGCGGCACATCATCTGTCAGATTATCAGGCACAACTTCGTCGGCAATTTGATTCCTCACACAAGATTGCGGATTTTATGCCGGGTGATCATGTACTCGCAAGGGTTCCTGTGCGAGCTTCTTCAGATGCCATGAAATTCGCCGGTCCTTTTATTGTCAAGCGCATTAATTGCGGTGGTGCTATTATCTTGCACCAGGATGTCGAGAATGGCGGGGAAGTACCACCAACATGCAATTTTGCACCTCGGCAACTCATTCATCTGGAGCAATCACCGACAGCTCCAGATGATGCTTTTGAGGTGGATTTCATATATGACCACAAGCTACACCGTGGTGCACCCTCGTTCAAGGTACACTGGCATGGTTACCCAAACACAGAGGATTCCTGGGTAACCCTCATGGATTTCAGTGACCCGTTGCTGCCTACAGCCTACGCACACACTGTCAAGAATTACGCTAATTGCAAGAGGCTTCTTAAGGCAATCAAGCAAGTGAGTGACAGCCCCTAGCTCTCAGCTAGCTGGGGGTGATGTAGGAAATCTCGCTACTGTGGACACACAGTAGCGCAGTGTTTCCTGCATTTATCTTTTCATGATCACTTTCCCTCAAGACATTCGTTTCCCTCAAGACCTTTACCTCAGTTGTCCGCATCTCATGACTACACTGATGAACAAGAATTTAATCAAGGACTTGGAGGGCCCCTTTTAAGGCACCCTCCTCTCACTTAACTTTAGCTTTGTTGGCTCTTTTAAGTCCTTCACATTTCATATTCAATAGCTTTATAGAATTGTTAGGCTAGTGAATTGGGGAGACCAAAGCAATAACAAATTAAGCTTCAATATCTAAATTGTTTTAAATTCCTAACTATTCTTTTATTTTGTTAATAGCATTGAAATATCAAATAAAAATGCTATAAACTACAGAGTATATGGTGGTGCCATTTGGCCTCTCCAATGCACTGGCAATGTTCCAGCAACTTATTCAAAATGTACTTGCAGATATATTGGATAACAGTGTCATAGCATATTTAGACAATATCCTGATTTATGCACTGACTGTCGAGGAACACACAGCATTATTACATAAGATTTTGAAAAGATTGCGCAAAAACCAACTGTATGTCAAGCCAGAGAAATGTGAATTCTATCAACACCAGGTCAGATTTCTTGGACATGTTTTGTCTGACCATGGCATGGAGATGAACCCTGAAAAGATTGTGGCAATCAAGGACTGGAAGTCACTTAAATCGCTGACAGATGTACAAGCATTCCTTGGGCTTACTTATTACTATCGCCGATTTGTGGACATATTCATGGCAATATCTGCACCACTATCTGAGTTATTAAAAAGGATGAATTTAAATGGACAAGAGTGGCACAGCAGGCATTTGTAAAATTGAAGAATGTCCTAACTAGTGTGCTAGTACTAGTGACATTTGATCTAGCAGCGCCAAAGAAAGTAGAGATGGATGCATCTGGGTATGCAATCAGTGGCATTTTATACCAGGCCAATAAGGATGGGTGCTTGCATCTGCTGGCATTTTATTCAAAGAAATTGACAGTGGCTTAGCAAAACTACACTGTAACAGAGCAAGAGCTGCTTGGGCTAGTTTGCTGCCTGTGCACCTGGGAGCATTGGTTGAACCAAGATGTGGTCGTCAAGACAGACCCCAAGGCATTAGAATATTTATTCACATAGGTGGATATCTCCAGCCCCAGGGCACGCTGGATTGAGACACTGAGTAGGTATAATGCCACTTCGAAATACTGCCTAGGTATGCAGAACACAGCTGCAGATGCACTTTCGAGAGTCATGTGGCTGCAGCCATCCGCAATAGATGTAGCAAATTTGGATGATGATGCAGTGGCACCAGTGCAAATGGATGCCACCAAAGATTATGGTGGGGCAGCACCCACATTATTAGATGCAGCTGAGGATGGCAATGTGTTCTATGATGTGCAAGAAGAACCAACGTCAGTGATAGAAGATTTGTTGGAAGATTTTAGAAAACTTTCCCTTATGACTGTAGAGATGATGAAGGATGACTGCAATCATCTAAAAGTGGTTATTCTCCGCCTACAAGCAATGCTGCAAGTATTGGCACATGATGGGGATACCAGTTATAATATTACCACACTGAACACAATGATACTGTGTGCTAGTGAAACAACGAAAGTTTCACTGGGCATCACTGTGGAGGCACTGCCAGGGACTTTTCTGAAAATAGAGGGCTGCAGCAGTTTAGCTGCAAGGGGCATGTACCCGATCAGTGGCATTGTGGACTGCAGCTATATAGGTAAGATCAGCATAGTGATGTGCAACTTGTTAAAGAAGAAAGTAAAACTCAACCTGAGTGAAAAAGCCATGCAGCTAGTGGTAATTAAAATTGCAAAGCTGCAGACCATCAGCATTAAGGAACTGTGGGTGACAACTCATGGTGATGGTGGATTTGGTTCCTCCAGCAAGATGATCACTGATATTTTATCATGGAAGGTGTCACTGGGTGCGGCATCAGAGAGCTACATGGGTGACCACATGTTGGAGCAAATATTTGCTATGCTGAGCAGCAAGGAACCAGTGGCAAAGTCGGCAGCAATGAGTTTGCAGAAATTCCATATCCATGATGGTGTCCTCTACAAGAACTGTTGGCATTGTGTAAGATCATCCAAATTGCACAAGAAATTGTTATCTGAAGTGCATGCATCTGCTATGTCCCTTCATGCAGGTGAGGCCCACACCTTCAAACAACTGCACCACAACTGGTTCTGGCCGCGGATGTATGATGATGTTAGAGAGTACACATATTGCTGCGTAGTTTGCTAGAAAACCAAGCATGGTGATACAAGACCAAAAGGATTACTGCAGTCTTTGGAGACACCAACATTGCCATGGGATAGTGTTGCAATGGATGTTGTTACAAGGCTACTGAAGTTGCAGAATGGTTATTCAGCAGTTATGACTATAACTCTGTCAAATAGACAATTAGCTATAGCATATTCATCATCTTGTGCTCCAATAATCTGTGACTGCTCTCCATTCTTTTTCTTTTCTATAAGCCTACTAAATATATTTCTGCACTAATAGCCACTTATTCCTAAACTATTTAAAGATTCATCCAAATTTAATTTCTCTGCAATCTTATTCCATGCTTCAGGCATAGATCCATATCTTGCTGTAAAAGGTCGTAATTCAAGCACTACTTGAAGTAGCTGCTGTGTTTCTGATGCATTTAGGAGCCTGTGTTGTTTGCGGTGTCACGTGATATATCACGTGATCATCGCTAAACAATATGAGCGATCGGGGCGACTACCCGATTGCTTATAATATTGTTTTCTAGTGGGTTCATTGTTTGAACCCGCATTCCTTTTTAATTCTTTTAGTTGTTTCTACAATATAGCTTGTAGTCAGTGACTCGGAGAGCCAAGGAACAATATCTCCAGCTATTCAGACTATTACTTTTAGATAGTCTACAGCCTGGAACCTTGTCTCTGTGAATCTCTTTGCTCAGTTGCATTTGGTTCACCACTATCTGCTGATTGCATAATAAAAAATGTTTATGTGTGTCAAGTAGAAGCAAAAAGAAGCACAAGAATAGAAATAATGTGTTTGCAGAGATAAAGTAGAAAAAAGTTAGGATGTTGATACAGCTAGAACATAGAGCAATTTAAAAAATAAACTTTTTTTGCCTCAAAATTAATAAACTTGTAAAACCTTTCTGCAAAATTCTAATCTAAAAATTTTAATTGTAAAATTTAATATTTTGCCTGTCCAAATTGGAAAATTCAACATTTTCCAAAAAGGAATCTGTTAAATTGGAGTTGGGTTAATTTCAAAATTAACCAACCTGTAAAATCATCTGCAAAATTGAAAAAAACCTGTAAATTTGGGGGTTTTAAAAGGTCCCTAATATAAAATAATTTTTCATTGTAAGAATAGTTAATAAAAATTAAAAAAAAAAAACTATAACTAATATTTTAACAACCTGCATATAATACTACAGTAGCAGCATTAAAGCTTTATTAACTATAAAAAAATATATAAAAAATTATTTACTTACTAACTAGTAATTTCTTCCAATAAAAAATATATACTAGCTTCATTCTCAACTGAAGCATAATTTTCAACTGGATTTGATTGTAAACTATCAGTTATTGGATAGGTGGTATTTTTTGATATAAGTGTTACTACAAAATTATTTAATTGTTGTTTAGTTTCTTTTTCTATAATTTCTCCAATTATTTTTATTAAACTTTGTATGCTTGACTTTGCATATGTACAGTCTTTAATTATACGTCTAAGACGTAATTCTGGAAATAATATATCAACATCTAAATCAAATGTATCTGTACCAATAAGTTCTTGGTTTTCTTTTTTTTGGCTTTCTAATACCTCACTGCTTCGTTCTCCATCCTTATCTTCTATATCAGATGGTTGAAGTAGTTTTACACTATCTAGTGGCAGTCCCATTAGTAAAACAATTTAAAATAACTAATATACTAAAAGTTTCAAATTTCTATTTTAAATTTTAATAAAGGTTTTATAAAATGGTAAATATTTTTTTGCTTTTGAATTTTTTACATTTATATCAAATAAAAAAGTCATAACTGCATTGTATATTTGACTACTAGAAACATAATATCAAATATAAATATTTTAAATAAAATATATATTAATAGAAAAAAATTTATATTAAAAGCATAATTTGAATAAATTTTTATAATAATAACTACAAAATGTGCAAACTTAATAATTTAACCATATTTATTAAACTTAAATTTTAACTTTAAAGTAATTAATTGAATTATATGTGTAATCAAAAATCTCAATATATACAAAGTAGACTGGTAAAATTTAACTATTTTTAATGGATTATTAAAGTATGTAAATAAATTTTTTTACTAAAGTTTATATTAAAAAATTATTATCTCATTGTTAAATTTAGTATGTTATATCAGGCTCAGGGAAAGAAAGGTAATATCTTTTCTATAGAATTTAAAGCAAAAAAGCAAGTAATAGCACCATAGTCTGCACCATCCATTGAGTACAGTAATACATTTTAAATAGCTACTGCTTATTTCTACAGAAAGTTATGTGCATAAATATTGCTTATTTTACAGTTTTAAAATTTTCATCATGACCCCTACTCCTAATTTTTCAAAGTCCGAAAACATGCAATGATTTATGCTTTCTATACTGAAAGCAAATCCCCTAAAATGATAAAATGAAAACTGGGTCATGCATTAGACAAACATACTCTTTCACATAAAATAGTATGTAAATGGGTAACTAGATTTAATACCAAACACTATTCACTTTAAGATGAACCTAGAACAGGATGCCCATCATTGGAAATTACCAATCTTTATTCTGAGGAACTGAAAAAAACAATAACTGAATGTCCAACTATTTCAGCAGATGAGCTAGCATCAACCTATGGGTGATTGTCAAGAACAATAAATAAGACTTTAAAATATGACCTGGGATACAGAATGATTCAACGTAAATGGGCGCTACATCAACTATCAGATGTTCAAAAACAAGAATGAGTTAATTTTTGTAAGAACTTTCTTCAGAAATACAAAAAAACTAATCAATCAAGTTTGTATAATATTGTAACTTGTGATGAATCTCTTGGAAATAAGCACTGCTTTGATTTTCCATCCCTAATCCTGCTTCTCTTCCTTATCTTTCTTATCACACCACATGGGTCACTAGCATGGTGACATCCATGCATGTATGGTGTGATCTTCCTTTTATGGCAGTGTTTACGGTCAGCCCATTGTGCTCTCAGTATTATCTTCCCCAACAAGAACACTGATAGCCCTTGGCCTTTTTCTTACTCTTTTCTCTTGACAGCCAGAAGCCTATATAAAGGGCCTGGTCTTATCCCTTATCTTCTGCCTGTTTTTCTTTAAGGCTTTTCAATACATTCTAAACTTCTACACTTCTTCTCCTCTTCCCATCTTGCTCCTGGCCTTCAGGCAAGAATTCTAACAGAATCTTTTGTTTATATTTACTCAAACAGTAAAGGCCCAGGCACAAAGCAATGGGTACTTAAAGTTCAAGTACCTGAGAAACAGATCAAGTCTACAGCTTACAGTAAAAAATTCTTAGCAATAGTATTCTTCTCAAGGAGGGGAATTCTTTATGCCAACTTAAATACTAAAAAGCACAACGTTGACAGCAAGTATTATATTAACCATGGTCTCAAACCAATGGTCAAAGAGTGGAAAAAACTGCATAAAAAATCTGGCCTAAAATATTTGAGGTTTCACCAGGATAATGCTCCAGCTCATAAATCCAAGTCTACAAAAAAATTTCTAAATCAAAACAAGATAAAAACTATCAAAGCTCCACCCTACTCACCAGATCTTGCTCCATGTGACTTTTGGCTTTTTCCACATATAAAGAACAGGCTACGAGAGAAGAAGTTTACTGATCTAGAAGAGGTAAAATTGGCTTGGCAAAATGAGCTGAATTGCTTAACAACTGCTAACTTTAAGACTTGCGTTAATGAATGGAATAAGAGAATCAGAATAGTACTTTTAAAAGATGACAACTATTATTAGTTTTGTTTTATATATATAACACATTACCTTTTTTTACCAAGCCCGATATATACCGATTACAAATTCTACTTTATAAATTTAAAATATATTTAAAAACAATTACATGACAAACTCTTGAATAGAATTCATTAAGATGTATCTAAACTTCTGCAGCAGACATGATAGGTGAAAACACACCAGCTAACAATATTTTGTATAGATCTCGATATGTATGTGTAGCTGAAGATTAGCTAGACATAAAAAGTTAACTTGTATTGCTTGATCTTTTCCGTGAACATAGATATTAATGTTTTAGTATGTTTTTTACTCGAATTGCAAAGTACAAGCATGCAGAGAACATTATTTTACATTATTTCTTAGTTTAATATGTAGCTCACTTTTTAGTAAAACACATTAAAAAAAATTACATGCTTAGATATTGTTTATGAATGGTGTTATTAGCATTTTAATACATTCTGCAACATATATAAAATATCTTTAAGTATATTGAATAGTTAGTCACTTTTTTTAGACCACATGTCGCCTATAAAAAAAACATCATATAAATTTGCAGGATGCTAGCTATTTGCATTGGCAAGCTATTGACAAAAATGCTGATTGCATTAATCAGAATATTGTTGAAAAAGGAATGCTATAGCTGCTACAAATTCTACAAAGTAGTTGGTTCATTAGTTTTTCCAAGAATTTAATTAATAACAATACTTTTTTTAGTAAATTATTCTTACAAGTTATAATAAAAATTTTTAGTCCTATATTAATTATAGATTAAACAAGTATATTTAAAATGTTATAATAGTTGATTACTTATATTTTGTTAAATGGAAATTTTTATAGAAAAGTATTATAGAGAAAACCAAAAATGGAAAAAAAAACTCTGCTGACAATGCTTATTTATAAACAGGCTAAGCGCAGCCTTAATGACATGGTTTTTGAACAGAAGTAGTCAGGATGGTTAGAACTGATAATCCTCTTGTTCAAACACGTTTTCAGGTTGAGGGGGGTTATTCTGGTTTACAATATTATTAAGTTGTCTAAGCTCAAAATGAGTCTTTTCAATTGTTATCTTATGTAATTCCTGTTTCATTTGCCTGTCTGCTGCTTTTGCAATTTTCTCTTCTTCATTACGGCTTTTCTCCTGTTCCAGTAGTGCTAACATAACATCATAGATACTTGTTTTTGATATTTGTGGAACATCAGTATAATTGCTCATATTAACAGGGGATGTAGGAGTTGAACTAAACAAGCTAGGTATTGATAGATCAAGGCTGACAGGCGTTTCAGAATCAGAATCAGAATCAGAATTATTACTCTCTATAATATTACCAGCAACAGTGGTCTGAGGAGGAACAGGTATAAAGCGAGTTATAAAAGCAGCTTCTAATGTCTGCCATGGTATACTAATCCAAGATGAAATTTTTACCTCTCTATCTGGTGTAATTTCTGGACCTTTTGGTGCATCCAGTTTATTGTATACATCCAGTAATTTTTGACACATTTTCCATATAAGTTCTGCATGAAAGTTTCGAAGGATAGGCTTAGCCTGAACAATATCATTGTGCCAAGATTGATAATGTCTTTCAATAGTCATATTTGTTGTATGGCGAAGATATCTGTTAACATTATCACCAAATGCTAGCCACTCAAGAAGTGCTTCTACATTTTCCCTCTGCCAGTGCTGCCATCTAGTTCCATGATTGCTAGGTGAAGGTGAAGTCATTTTTAAAATGGAAAAGAGCAAATTAAAACTAATTACTATAAACCATTCAGTTATGATGAGTCTGCTTTAATATAAAAACAAGTGGTGTACAACTGCTGCTTATGTGGCGATTCTGTGATGTTTTCAGATAAGAAAAATAAAAAGCAGCTTTTGTCAGTATTTTATTTTCTTAAAATTTTGGCTGGGATTTTCTTAAAAAAAATTTTTGATTTTTTTATCCCCAAAAATAAAAATAAAAATAAGAAAAAACATAAAATTAGACAAGGCCATTGTTTTATTAAGAGAAAGCAGCAGCAGCTCACGGCTTAGTTGCAAGTCTGACATATAGTATGAAAGCATTGTAAGCATGTAGTAACTAGTAAGGCAGATGCCATATAAGGATTCTCTTCCTGTATACTACTGCTATTGGTGATGGGTATATAAGAGGTTGTTACAATTAGAAAGAGAGTTAAAGTTCTTTTCTTGAAAGTTATATAGAGATCAACTTTATATGTTCTTTCATATGCTATGTTGCAATAAGTGGCATCATAGCATTAATCAAATGCTAAAATGGAGGAGTCCATTGAATTAGTTTCATATAACATTCCCTTTACCCTTACTCTTATCATGCTATTCTTGTTATGTATGTGTCAAGAGCATTGCATGAGTTGTCTGTTAACCCTGTATTGCTTGTGGAACTTTGCGAGTGTCTTAGTTGCATTTTTAAATGTGTCAGCTGGTTCCTAGGAATTGTCAGCATTATTGTAGCCTACCCACTTGACCAGAAATTAGTGGATCTTTTGCCCAATGGTCTTACCTGTAGTTATACACTTGTCAAGAATCATGTTAACTTCCCACTCAGCTTGATTTTCAATTATGTTTGGTGCCAGATGGTAGTTCGTAAAGTGGAATCGACTAGAAGATTGAAACTTTCAGAGATGCTCTACATTAATCACTGGATTAAACTTGAGAGTTGTCAGCAGATCTAGCTTGTAGGCATTTGGACTTTTGGCTTCCAGCACTTTGTATGGTCCATGCTACTTGTCCTGGAGCATGTGCTTATCATCTAACTTCAAGTGTTTAGGAAATGTCAGACCCATTGAGACTAGTACTTTGTCACTTGCATTTAGTTTCATTTCAACACATTTCTTGTCATGGTACTTCTGCAATTTACCTTGTGCATGTTCAATGTTCTACTTTGCTGTAGCCAGTTTGCATGCCAGAGATCAAGAAATTCACCAGCTACTGGAACATTGGCACCCTTACCCTGCACTGGCATGTAGGGCAAAAATCCTTGATTAAGCTTAAACAGTGAAAATCCTGTTGACAAGTTCAATGAGCTATTGAAAGCAAATTCAACTACTGGCAGATGTTTATCCCAATCCTTGTCTTGAAAGCAAGTTGCCCACAGCAGTGTGCCAAGGTATTGGTTTGCATGCTTACTCTAACTACCTGTGTGTAACGATTAAAAAACGAAGGTAAAGTTTACCATTAAAATATGAAGAACATGTAAACTTTATATACTATGTTTACCTGCTGATCGCAGGGTCTTGATGTGTCTCGCTAATTGATTAATGCGCGTGACACTCCTCCCAACTTAAACTCTTGTCACGCTGTTCTTGTTGCGTATGCGTCGGGAGCGTCGCATAGGTCGTTTGCTCTCTTTGTATAATTTGCGAAACTTTGCAATTGCTTCATCGGCATTCTTGAAGGCATCAGCGGGTTCCCAGGAATTATCTGCGTCATCGTAGCCAACCCATTTAACCAGCAACTGTCGGGTCTTCTGTCCAGTTGTCTTGTCAGTGATGGTGCGCTCGTCAACAATTCTGTCAACCTCCCATTCGACTTGATCCTCAATCATATCCGGTGGCGGGTGATAATTGGTAAAGTGGAAGCGAGTTGTGGTCTCGTATCGTTTAAGATGATCCACATTGATCACCGGATTGATCTTGAGTGTCAATGGCAGATCAAGCTTGTAGGCATTTGGCCCTTTAGCTTCAATCACTTTATACGGTCTGTGCCACTTGTCCCAGAGCGTACGCTTGTCATTGGACTGAAGATGCTTAGGTGACGTCAAGCTCATCGAAACTAGTACTTCATCACCAGCATTTAGTTTTAGTTCAACACATTTCTTGTCATGGTACTTCTGTGACTGTTCTTGTGCACGCTCAATGCTTTCTTTCACAGCCGCTAGTTTGCTGCACCAAAGATCCAGAAATTCGCCAGCTGCGGGCACATTTGCACTATCGCCCTGTACTGGCATATATGGTATAAATCCTTGATTCAGCTCAAACGGTAAGAATCCTGTGGATGAGTTCATCGAGCTATTAAATGCGAATTCCACTGCTGGTAGATGTTCATCCCAATCCTTATCCTTTGTACACATCGCCCGTAGCAGGGTACCAAGAGATTGATTTGCGTGCTCGCTCTATCCGTCTGTTTGTGGATGGTTCGTCGTGCTCATCTTCAGCTGCATCTTACAAAGTCTAAATAATTCACGCCAGAACTGTGATGTGAATTTCGGGTCTCTATCACTGACAATTGATTTCGGTAGACCATGCAGCTTCACAATTTCCTTAAAGAATAACCGTGCTGTCTGAACTGCTGTTGCATCATCGCTAGTTGCCACAAAATGAACCATCTTTATCAATCGGCAAATAACTGTCATAACCGCGGAGCAACCATTCCGCGACTTTGGTAACTGTGTGACGAAATCCATTGCAACGCTGTCCCATGGCAGCTCTGGAATCTCCAATGATTGGAGCAAACCCTTTGGTCTCGTATCACCGCGCTTAGTCTTCTGGAAAGTTACACAGCATCGAGTATACTCTCTCACGTCCTTATACATGTGTGGCCAAAACCAGTTGTGGCGCAGTTGCTCAAATGTGCGAGCCTCGCCCACATGAAGTAAAACTACAGATGCGTGAGCTTCAGCCAACAATTTCTTGCGCAATTGACCTGAACCGACGCAGCGTCGGCTGTTCTTATACAAAATATCATTGCGAATGTGGAACTTTTGCAGACTGGTCACTGCCGACGGTGCCACTGGCTGCTTGTTGCTCAACATCGCAAAAATTCGCTCAAGCATGCGATCCCCTTTGTAGCTATCAGATGCTGCACCAAGCGACACGGTCCAAGAGGATATATCAGCAATCATCTTACCTGATGAACCAAAACCACCAGTGCCACGGGCTGTCGCCTGCAGTTCTCGAACCCAAACTGTATGCGGCTTAGCGATCTTAACTACCACCAACTGTGCGGCTTTCTCACCTGCGCTGAGTTTCACAGTTTTCTTTGAAGCATTTCGCAGCAAAACCGAAATCTCTCCCATATAACCGCAGTCTATGACCCCGCCAATCGGATGCATGCCTCTCGCGGCTAGACTGCTGCATCCCTCAACTTTAAGAAAGGTGCCTGTCGACGCCTCGGCAGCAATCCCCAAGGGAACCTTTGTTGTCGTGCCAGGGTGCAGTATCATTGTGTTTAGTGTAGCTACGTCATACCCGGCATCTTCTTCATGAGCCGACACAGGAAGCGTTGCTTGCGGGTAAAGGATAACCACCTTCAGTTCATCATCGTCGGTATTTTGATCCGAATTAATTGTCATCAACGAAAGTTTCTCGAAACTCTCCGACAAGTCATCCATCTCGGGCGTTTGTTCCTCCTGAGCATCAAAAAATACGTCATCATCACCAGCAGAAACGTCGTCTGCCGATACTGGCATCGCTGGCGCCGCCAGTTCCATGTCATTATCCAATGTCGCAGTATCTGTTGCTGATGGTTGCAGCCATGATGCGCGCGAGAGTGCATCTGCTGCAGCATTTTGCACACCCGGTCTGTACTTAATCAGTGCATCATATCTGCTCAGCGTCTCAATCCAGCATGCTCGATGGCCCGAAATGTCTGCCTGCGTAAACAAATATTCCAGCGCCTTGTGATCCGTCTCGACAACTACATCTTGATTAAGCCAGTGCTCCCATATTCGCAAACAGCACACAAGCCCAAGTAACTCCTGCTCCGTCACTGTATAGTTCCACTCGGCAGCAGTTAGCTTTTTTGAATAATAGGCTAATGGGTGCCACTGTCCACTACCGTCAGCCTGGTACAATACCCCGCCGATTGCATACCCGGAAGCATCTGTTTCCACTTTCTTCGGCACTGCCGGGTCAAATGTCGCCAAGACTGGCATACTAGTCAATGCCTTTTTTAGTTCAATAAATGCTGCTTGCGCCGCCTTTGTCCACTTAAATTCGTCATCCTTGAGCAATTCCGATAGCAGCGCAGAAATTGCAGCAAATCGGTCCACAAATCGGCGATAGTAGCCTGTCAATCCAAGAAAAGCGCGGACATCTGTCAGCGACTTGGGAATCTGCCACTCCTTAATTGCGGTAATCTTTTCAGGGTCTGTCTCTACACCATTGTCAGATAATACGTGTCCTAAAAACCCGACCCGGCGCTGGTAAAATGAACATTTCTCTAATTTAGCGTACAGTTGATGTTCACGCAATCTGTTCAATACCTTGTGCAGCAATGCCGTATGTGCTTCGATAGTCGGGGCATAGATCAGAATATCGTCCAGATATGCCACTACTCCGTTATCCAGCAGATCAGCAAGCACATTCTGGATCAGTCGTTGGAATGTGGCAGGGGCGTTAGAAAGCCCAAATGGTACGACTTTGTACTCAAATGAACCGTGACGTGTGGTGAACGCTGTCTTTTCTGTGTCCCCCTCGGCAATCTGCACTTGGTGGTACGCCTGGCGCATATCCAGTTTTGAAAATACCTTAGCGCCATGCATGACTGCAATTAAATCTTCAATTAATGGCAACGGATAATGATCCCTCAATGTTCTGGCGTTCAAGGCGCAATAGTCGACGCAAAGCCGCATACTACCGTCCTTCTTTCTGACCAGCAAAACCGGCACGGCCCACAGTGAATTGGAATCCCGAATGTAACCCGCAGCCTTCAGCACATCAATCTGATGCTTTATCTCGGCCTGTTTTTCTGGATTCTGTCTGTACGCCATATGAGCAATTGGCCGTGTATTTGGCGTAAGAACAATCTGGTGATCCACCATGCGTTTGGGTGGGAGTCCAACCGGAGGTTCTGAGAAAACGTCGCTGAACTTATCTAACAGCTGTTCTGTCCTCCCTTTCACCCGCCAGTCATTCTCATAAATGTTGCTATGGTCATCTAGCGCGCAGATGCGCAAGTCAGACTTATTATGTTCGATGAGTGCAAAATACTCGATTTCAGCATCGTTGAGTTCCTCGAGTTCCTCAAACGTAATAAGGTTCAGTTCCGCAGATTCCATGTCAATCAGGGGCTGTCCGATTGGTGGCGTGCATGGGATTTTCACGCGCCTGCCCTCATAGTCAATTAATATGCATGTATTTTTTGTCTCGATCGTCGCATTGTTTTCTTTCATCCACGGTATCCCCAAAATAAATGGCACAGCAATTGGCGCCACTTTGAACTCCGTAGTCAGTTCAATGCCCTTGCCCAACAGCAAGGGAACTTTGGTCATGAATTCGACTCTGCCAAGTTCTCGTTTCCCGGCATCCACCACCACACAGGGCTGCTGCAGCCGCTCCAAGGGTAGTTCCAATTTTTCCGCCGTGTGAACGCTGACAAAAGAGCCGTCTGCACTGGTATCCAGCAGCGCAGCTTGGACTTTCCCCCCAAGAGAGAATTCTAAATATAATTTTTCATGCGAATCGACTTGAAACCCATTTATTGCACGAATAATAAGGGGTTCATTAACAATATCTGAGGAATGGCGCGATCCGGGATCTACCCTCAGTTGGCGTTTCCCTGGCGTTCGGAGCACTATGCCGCCTTGTGTCTTGCGCTGCCGCACATTACGCATTCATTCTTGGCCGCGCGCACATCAAACACCTCACTGGACACACCCTTCTTGATGGCGTCCTTACACAACATTTCAAAACGCACTGTGCCGCTTTTCCCAGTATCACTCTTCCCAGCGTTTGACACGGGTTTGGCCTTCTTAGCAGCATGCGGCCCAGCAAATGGCCCAAGTTCCTCCAATGCAGCAATCACCATTGCTGAGGGGTCAGCATTTCTGTACGTCGCTTGTACTGATTCAACGTGAATGCGGACCAAATTCATTGCCTCTACCAGCGTCGGCTGCGTGGGGTGGGTCATAATCAATTCGCATATTGACAACGGCATGCGTTTCACATAGAATCCCACTGCACACTGCAGTTTTTCACACCCAGCCTGTTGCGCCAAACGGAGAAAGGTGTCATTGAATTGGCGGATGTCGTTTGTCGCTGGAAAGGACAGCAATTCAAGGCCGGTACCCGTTTCTGTCATACCAAGTCCCATTTGGCTCGTCAGAAATGTCTTTAGATTTTCAAATGAATCGCCTGCAGTGGTGTTTGTATCCTGCTGCCATCTGTCATAGTGGACCAGGACACTGTCCTCCACATAAACGAGGGCATCATTAAGTGAGCAAAGTCCGTTACGCCCATGCACTTCCCAAGCGCGAATCCAGGTGTGGATGTCTTGGGCGGATGAGTTCTCGCGCAGAACTGCGAACTTGTATAGCCTGCTCATATCGTTCATTTTCAGATTTCAATAAAAATTCAGGTCGGGTTCAGATAGCTAGTCAGTCAACACATATCGGCGTGGTTCAAATGTTCAAATGTCAGATGTCAAATGATAAGTTCAAGTCAAAGAAGTCAATGGCTATCGTTTATAAAAGTAACAAAATTTTATTTTGAGGTGCTACCAATTGTAACGATTAAAAACGAAGGTAAAGTTTACCATTAAAATATGAAGAACATGTAAACTTTATATACTATGTTTACCTGCTGATCGCAGGGTCTTGATGTGTCTCGCTAATTGATTAATGCGCGTGACAAATGAACTGCCAGGAACTTTTAGTCTCATTGTACCAACCTTGGTGCAACTCAGTGTATCTCCTTTCCCTGTCTGAAACCCTGCAATAAAAGATTGACCAGTAATTGTGACTAGTCGTCTATCACCAATAATATAACAAGTAGAGCCAGAGTCCAAGTAAAACTTTGTTGCTCCAGTTTCAGTTGCTGTCAACATGCTCAACACTTCATGATTGTTTAGTCCAACAACTTCTCACTCAGTTTTCTTACCCTTTTGCTTAGAGCTTTTATTTTGTGGGTTGCTCCAGCACTTAGACTTTGTATGGCCATGTTTTCTGCAGTGGTCACACTGTAATACTTTTGAGTAATTAGATATTTTCATAGTCCCTTTTGTACTGACTTTTGCTAAATAAATTGCTGACTTAATAATGCCACTAGTTTCTACAGATTTTTCATGTGCTTCTGAAGCACTGATAATTGTTTCCACATCAATATGGTTGCCAGGTCTTTTATTTTTAAGTTCCTCTATATAGCAGTAATGCATTTTGGTAGGCAGCTTATTTAGGGCAATCAAATCAAAAAGATCATCAACTGTCATACCCAATCATTTAACTTCTGCATGTTTTTTGTCAATTTCTTGAAAGTCCAAACATGTACTGCCCTCATATGGCATATCAACAGTAGCACGGACAGTATTTACTGCGTCTGCAATGGAAATTGGCGAAAACTCCTGTTCAATGTCCTCCCACATTGCTTTCACAATTTCTTAGTGAACAAATCTTAGACAGACCTCAGGGTCTAATAACAACAAGATTGCTGTACATGCTGCATCATTGTGCTCAGCTATGCAGTTGGGAAAGGCAAGTTCACCATTAGATAAAACCATGGTACTTATGCCTCCTTCTGTCTCGTCCCAATGTCCTTCCTGCTTTAGGTGATGTTTAGCAATTACAGACCATATTGCAAACATTCTCTTTTCTGCAAGAGGAGGGATGGACACTTTATAATATGACATTTTACATTTTGCAAAATAAATAAGCAGAAAAGTAAATAAGGTTTTAAATATAGCTATGGAAAATTTACGCAAGTATATTGCTACCAATAGGGCTTATAACTAATAGTTTTGGAAGAGGTAAAGATTTTATTAAACTAAATGCATTCAGATGAATGGTTAAAACAGAATAAAGAAAGAAACTAAAGTGAGCTGAACTGAGCTGAGTCATCAGAGAATCATATTGTGATAAATATTTATTACAGATCATCTATCTGCTTAATATGGGCTGCACAATGAAAGAGATATCAATGCAAACAAAACTTTCTCTGTTGACAATTAGCCGAGTATGTAAAAAACATCATCTAAATATCAAAAGAAATAAAGGTGGTCGACCATCCAATCTTTCAGATCATGATTTACATACATTGGTCAAGCTAGTGACAACTGGCAAAATTAATAGTGTCAATAAGGCAGTAAAAATTCTTGCTAAGGATTACTCTATCTTTATTTCATGTAATACTGCATGCTATGAGCTAAAAAAAGCAGGATTGAGAGCAACTAAAAGGAAGCATAAACCTATGCTTACTAGCAGACACAAGAGCCAGTGACTAAAGTTTGCAAGGAGGTATGAATCATGGACAGTGGAAGATTGGAAATGTGTGATATTCTCAGATGAGACCAAAATTAATTGTTTAGGGTCTGATGAGCCCAGGTGGATCTGGCATAAGGGCTGTACAGCTCTTTAAGATAAGGATGTCAGAGGTACTCTGAAGTTTGGTGGAGGAAGTCTGATGCTTTGGGGCTGCATGTCCTATCAAGGTATCAGACTTTTTTGTCAAATAGAGGGAACAATGACTGCTGCATCAAATACTGATATCCTTAATACTAATTTACTGGGCTCCATTGAAAAACAATAAATGGAAGTAGATCAGATCATATTCCAGCATGACAATGATCCTAAACACACATCTAAAAAGGCAGCAAATTGGCATAAAGATAACAACATCAATGTTTTAATGTGGCCTGCACAGTCTCTGGACTTAAATCCCATAGAACATTTGTGGTCTCATTTCAAGAGATGCTTTGGAGAGTATCCAGATGATCCAGATAGTATCCAAGAGCTGTGGAACCGAGTTAAAAGAGAATAAAGCAATACTGGTGCAGATTACTGTCAAGGATTAATTTCAAGTATGCCAAGATGCATAGCTGCTGTTATTAAAGCTAAAGGCAGCTATACCAAGTACTAATTGATCAGTTGAAATTTTGAACAGAAACTGTCTCTATAGATTGTTTGACTTTAAAGTTACTTTTCACAAAAATTAGTTTATTTTAATTTATAAAATTTTAGTATTATCTGAAACAGCACTAAAAATACTACTAAAAGAAAATACTAGTTTGTAGATAGCTTATCTCTGGGCAATGAGTTCATCAAAATAAGAGTATTCAAAAAAGCATAGAAACATTTTCTGTGCCCACTGTATATCCACATGATCTGATTCAGCTAATCAGTATCACATGCAGCCAGTATATGTGGCAAGCAATGAGCACTACTACATATGGACACACTTATGCAATGCTGTATTAAAATTTGCAGATGATGTATCAATTGTTACTACATGTCTGGTGCTTCCCGTTACTGCAGATGTCATCCTCACTAATGACTGGCTGCACATACATGATGCTATGATCCATTGTAAACAGGACATTCACTCATTCTGTTTAGACAGCTGCATTTGCACAATTTACTGCCTGAAAATGCAGCCAATGCACAATGAGTTGCTGCCTACTGCTGCAAATATTTATGCTGTGCCAATAACTGCCAGAATGCTTAAAACCACCATTACTGGTGGCAAAGTTTCTGAATGTAGCTTTATCAAGCATGATTGGCATAATGGCATTTCTTTACAGATTGAAGCACTTTCTTCAGCACAAGAAAATATGCTTAGAGATTTCTACCAATGCTATGCAATAGTGCTCAAAAACTTGCCTGAAGGCCAGTCACTCACCAGTGAGCTTGAAATGGAAATTCATATCTATAAGGGCAAGGCGCTGATTTATTGCACTCCATACTGACTTTCGCATACTGAGCTTAAAAAATTAGATAGCCAAATCACTGTATTTAATTAAGAAAGGGTATATCTGCCTGTCATCATCACTATGGGGAGTGCTGATACTTTTTGTTAAAAAGAATTTCAGGGAGCTTTGTCTCTGTGTTGACTATTATGCCCTAAATGAGATCACAATTAAAGACACATATCTGATGCCACACATCAATAATTTTATTGATGACATAAACAGCATGAGATTTTTCTTGAAAATCAATCTAGTGCAAGCATATCATCAGGTAGGTATCCACAATGAAGATATCCCAAAAACTGCATTCCATATAAAGCTGGGATCTTTTGAGTATACCATCATGCTGTTTGGTCTGACCAATGCACCTGCCACATTTCAGCATGTGATGAACCATGCACTTTGCAACTAACTCAGCAAGATATGTTCTGCATACCTCAATAATATTTTGGTATTTTTACACAATCCTGACAACCATGCCTGCAATCTTCAAGCTGTGCTTGCATGCCTTCACAATATTAATATGCATGCAAAAGCTGAAAAGTACAAATTCTTTGCCAAATCTATTAATTTTCTCAGCCACATTTTATCAAAGAATGGCACTAAAACCAACCTGTGCAAGGTAGAGGCAATCTACAAGTGGCTGCTGCTTAAATCACAGACTGCCATCCACAGTTTTCTCAGGCTCAGTAACTACTACCACTGATTTAGTAAGAATTATGCATAAACTGTACTTCTACTAACTGAACTTTTAAAATCCAACATCTGGCAATGCTGGATTCATTGGTTATGTGCAAGGCATGACTAATGGGGCACTCCCTGGGTATACAATGCTTAATCTCATGATGGTGGGGTTATTGATTAATCTGATGATAGTGTGGCTAATCCTGCCCTACTTTGCAATAGCAGCTTTGCTGCCAGCCACTCAGGGCAGGACTTAATTATTAGCTGAAGCATCTTTTTGGCACTCCCTATAGCCAATTGGCTTCTCCAAGCGAGTGACTTATAAAATTGTTTTCTCTCCCTGCCTGTCTGTCTGTCTGTCTGTCTGTCTGTCTGTCCGAGATCAGATCCACTAATTGTGATTATGTGCAGAGCCAATAAAAGATTTTTAACCATCACAGGATTTTTTGAACAAACTACTACACCATTATTCCTGACTCAGCTCAGCTCATGCCATACATTTCTATTAAATTTTTAAGTTTTCATAGCAAATTCCTTGTTAAAATAGTAAATTTAATAGAAAGAACGAGCTACACTTAATAATAAAGCTTTGTCCTGAGTTACAGAAACATCATCTCCACCATTAGATTAAACACTATGCCATGTGAGGGGAAATAAAACCCTGCCCTGAGCGGCAGGCAGTAAAGCTGCCATTGCGAAATAGGGCAGGAAAAACATCCCCACCATGAGATTAAGCACTGTATACTAGGGAGTACCCCATTGGTCATGCCAAAGGCATGGCCAATGAACTGGACCCAGTGTCGAAGGTGCACAGGGGAGGTTTTTCTCATTGACTATGATTTCTTCTACCACTGGCTGTATCTCTAGCTGCAAAATCAATTATTGCTGAACTACCATGTTGTTCAGCAATTGAAAATAATTGCTCAGTATTGTAACAGTTGACATCTGTATTTAAATAGAATAGCACAACTGGAGATCTATCATTATATACACTTGGAGGAATAACATCATAGTACCAGGAAAGAATAAGTTCTTTGTTATGGTTATCCATTTCACCAATCGCCATATGATTTAGTGCTTGTGCAAATAAAATGTCATCCCATTGTTGCATGATAGTTATGAGAGAGTGAACTTTAAATAATCTCCATAGAATATCATCATCTGCATCATCTGCATCATCTATACTGTCTGCAATAATTGCACTATCTATGTTATCTGCACCATCCATATTATCTGCACCATCCATGGTATCTGTGCTATTGCTGGTAGTTGCAACATCTACTGCAATCTCCTGATTAGCTGGAGAATTAGCTACTGTTTGAGCTGCTACTTGATCAGCTATTCTGCTTGCATTATTGCATCGTCTACCATTTCGCCAATTAGGCTGCACCACCTCATCATTACTCATCTGAGCTTGCTGATATACAGCCTTGCCCATCACGGGATTTAGCTGGTTTAAGTCACCAACAACAATCACTGACTTGCCACCAGATAATAGACTATTCTCCAACAATTGACATAGGCAAGTATGGATATGTGCAAGTAGATCCAATCTAACCATACTAATCTCATCAATAATGATAACCTTGACTTGGGCAAAGAATTGTGACATGTTATTAAAGAGGCTGCTTGACAATTGTATACAATCCCCACCCTGGTTAATTGGGATGTGGAACAGGCTATAGATTGTCTGTCTGCCAATGTTATATACAGCCATTCCTGTTGGTGCACACAAAAGTACCCATGGTTTCTGTAAATCTTACTGACAGTCATTATCATTGTACTGGCATAGCATGGTCTCCTGGATTGCAGAAATCAGCAAACTCTTTCCAGTCCCAGCACCACCAGTAACAAAGTATAGAAATTGTCCAATGTCACCATAGATCTCACTGTTTCTTTGAATCTCACTGTTGCTGCAAATTTTGTATGCAATGTGCTGCGAAAAGTCATGCTGCTCATTATTAAGCTTTGCAACTAGATTTTTGTTTCTTCTGTTGCTTATCTGATCTGGAATTGAGACTGATTCTCCAAATGGACAATGCTCATATGCACCACCTTCTTCTGTGACATCAACAATATTAGGCTCGCCATCATCCATTGCCAGATTATCCAGATCATTGCTATAAGAATCTTCACATGCATTTTGATTATCCTCGCTGTCTTCATCATCATGCTGTGCAACTCGTGTCATCATCTCCTCTAGATCAACTTGACTAATGCAATTGTACTGGCATTCATTTGCCTCAATTGATTGCCAGTGCTCACAATATTTTTCTGCCATGTCAACATTAAGAATGTCCTCATCCTCCTCGCACCAGTGGTAAAACAACATTAAATGTGACCAATAGTAATTTTCCAAATCAGTCAGCGGACTGTAATTTGCATACCGTAGAATTTTTGGGTGCTGACATGGCCAAATAAATCCACTGATACCTTGAAGTGGTATCCAACTGTCAGGAACTGATACTCAGAAAATAGAATCATCATCTATGGCATCCAATTCCTCATTATTGTCGTCGTCGCTGTCTCCATCTCCTCCATTGTTATCTCGCTCAGATTCTAAAACTTGTTGCTGCCGATTATATGTTGTCTTAATCCATTTGTAGTTTGCTGCAAAATCTGCCAAAGTTAACTGATCCATCTCTGGTAGTTCTATTGGTTGTTTAACAAAGTAGTCAAGGACATTTTTTGCAAAGCAATCTGTGCTACCTGCATTATTCTGAGCAAACTGTTGCAGAATATCTTGGGGCAACAGCATGTACGCACGTTCACTTCGTGGAGTGATAGCAACATAAATATCCTTTCTTATAGAATCTATCATCGACATTTGCAGCAAATTGTAGGCTGCCTCCTGCGCTGATATTTCGATGTGGTTGTAGTGCACACTAAGAACATTCTTGAGCACTTCTTGAATTGGCCGACTCTCATTAGTACCATTAGAAACGATCTCCTCCAATAGCTTGCTTGTTCCATGATTAGATTTGTTAATGTAGTCGGCAATATACATGCAGCATACATATGGATCCATAATAAACTGTATGTCCATATTAGACTACTGAAGTGACAGTATCTTTTCCGAATAACCGTTAATTGATATATCCTGTGGATGGTGCTGGATAAACAATGCAGGCTTCTTTAGTGACAACTGGATTGCAAGAATATAATGCTCTAAAGTGCTTCCTGCAGTGCTTAAACCAACATTCAGAAGTTGTAAATATGCCTCAAAGCTAGACATATTCCTAATAATTTCTGCAATGCATTTGTCATCCAGTTCAGTGCAAATCTTTATAAACAGTCACCTTGCTTGTCCAAGTACTAAATTAGAATGATTTTCACTGTTTTGTGGGAGTGGCTCAAGAATTCGCATCTTGTCCATAGGCAGGTAGGGAATTCCAAAGTGACAGATGACATTTGGAAGACCCCTCTTCTTGCATGTTCATGTGTGTCTATGCTGCTGGTGTTCCTGACTGAGTGCACCAACATCAATACCACCAATAATCTGTGACTCGGAATTGCAAGTAATAACTCTGTCCACAAAAGTTGTCACAGGCTCCACTGTACTGGAATTTTCTGGGTCAAAATGTAGTGCATTCTTTATCTAGAGAAGCATGTGTGCATGTGGAGAGCCAAGCTGCTGAAACTCTATCCGATGATAGGCATCCTCAATTTTGTAGCCTGTATATGGACCATCTGGACTCATCCACATTTTACATAGCTCCCGAAGTCATTCCTCAAAATATTGAGTATAGGTAATCAGATCCAATTGTACTAAGCGTGTTTTCTCGCTGGGCAACAGTGCCTTGGCATTAGCAAGTGTGGATGCATAATCATCATCAGGATCCCGGCCATCATGGTTGTCTATGATTCCTCTTAGAATTACCAGCAGCTCAGGCCATTTAATCTCTGCAGCTGTAATTGTAACAAAGAATGTCGGAAAACTGAGCTGCTGAATCATTTTCATGATCTTTTGCTTCTGATTCCGCCAAAATTCTGTAGATGACCATATGCCAGAAAGAATCTTGTAAGCCTGGTCATTTTCGATCATCTGGCTAATATGTGCTGGATTTATAGCATCGGCAACAGTCAGTGCACTTTGACCAGTTCTGTGTTTACGCAAACAGATGCCTAGATTATTATTCATCTGTTTTAGCTGTTTTTTGTGATCCATGAAAAGAAGCAAATCTGGTCATTCAGCTACATGACAATCAGAACTCCGAGCAAAAGACTTGTAAATGTCAGCCAGCAATATTGCCATGCCTTGATATACTGGAGACATTTTCTGACCACAGAAATTTTTTGGAAATGCCAAAAAGTCGACATCCTCATTCATCAGAAGACCAGTGGGCATATTTCCTTCTGCAGGAGCAATTCGATGTGCAAATAAAGTTTCCAGGTTTCATGGTCTATCTGCATTTGCATGGGTAAGCTGGTGTCCACTATCACTACTGCTACCACTGCTGTCACTGTCACTGTCGCTATCACTGCTGTCGCCATTATTATCATTATCCAGCATCTGGATGGAATTCTACAATTAATTTTAAAGTATATAAAATTATACATACACATGCTATGCATTTTAGTTGTTGCATTGTTAATTAAAATTACATACATTTACAACAAATGACGGGCAAATACAAATACATACATTGATATTATTATCAATTTCATCCTGCAAAATGGTTGTCTCTGTAGCACCATTTTCACTGGTTTCTACCAAATTCTGCTCATCGATAAATGTCTTGGACAAAGTAATTCCATGAGCCTGGTACAATGGTGTTCCAACAAGGTACCTTGCAGCATCCATTATCTTGCTGTGGTCAATAATGCTTGCAAGATAAGGTCTGCCAATTCAGCTCCTGTGAGCAAGTTCAACCTGGTACATGTTTGAATCATTTAATTGCCATGGTAGTATGCTGACAGTTGTGTCAATTTCTACTAGCACATTAACAATTGCTCCAATGCTTGAGTACTGGCCATTTGCACCGTGTACCTGTCTAATTGTCTGAAAGACATGCCTTACAGCAACAAGCTGCTCCTCTGTCCTGGAAAGACACTCAATGGCAGGTGGCACTGATGGAAAACACAATCCATTTGCAAGACACAGCATTGGAATTCTTCTGTTAATGGCAATGCTCCGGTAGCATGTGCTGGAAAAACTTGGCTTCATCAGCATCAGGATTAACCTGGAAAGCATTTGAAATAACTCCATCTGGAGCATTTCTTGCAGCAAAATCCTCATGAGATTTTGTGGTTACTGACTTGCTAAACCACAGTCTACCATAACAATTGCAGACATTATCTGGCCCACTGGAAATAATTCTGTGAAAAGCTTGTGCAGCCTGCTCCCAAGGTATATGTTGTTGATTTGCATATGCCTGCCGATGGGCAATGGTATCTGCAGCCTGCTCCTGTGTGCAGAAGCTGGCATCAGTGTGCCTCTGCCAATGAGCAATGGTATCTGCAGCTTGCTTCTGTGCACGGAAGCTGGCATCAGTGCACCTCTGCTGATGAGCAAGAGTATTAGCAGCCTGCTCTTGTGCATGATAGTCAGAATCAGTGCGCCTCTGCTGATGAGCAAGAGTATCAGCAGCCTGCTCTTGTGCATGATAGCTAGAATCAGTATGCCTTCGCTAATGAGCAATGGTATCAGCAGCCTGCTCTTGTGCACGTTGGGCAGGATTTGCATGCTTCTGTCTTTGAGCACTGGTATCTGCAGCCTGTTCTGCTGCACGTTGATTAGGATTTTTATGTCCTTGTGCATAAGCAGCTGTGTTTCGCTCTCGTTCTTCAGCTGTAACTATATGGCTGGGTTGGTTTTGATGCTGCTCTGTAGTATGCTGATTTGACATTTTAATCAATTTCTTTTACTAGATGCTTTAAAAAAAAAAGGACAATGCTATCAAAACTTTAAATTCCTGAAAGTAGTCAATTGTTTGTGTACAATTTAAACATTCCTTACAAAGATAGGTTACTAATAATTTGTATTAAACTATAATTATTAAATTTTTTATGAAAAATGGTAAAATACCCAATATTTTTAAATATACACTATTTACTATTATACACTATTTCTTTTAAATGTACTACACATTTAATACTTTACAGCATGATAATGTCTAGTGCAATGTTAACTGCAGAGTCATAGTGAATTGAGCTGAGTCATGCATAAAGGGGAGTTGAGTTTCTTTATTTAAAAAATTATTTAAAATTATGTGATTCTCAAAAATTCTATTCACTGTGCATATAATCACAATAAGTGGATCTGATCTCGGACAGACAGATAGACAGATAGATAGATAGAGAAAACAATTTTATAAGCCACTCCCTCGGAGAAGCCATTTGGCTATAGGGAGTGCCAAAACGTAGTAGCTAATGGACTTTCACAATCTTTGACTATGCAGGTTGATAGGGTTTTTGCCAAAAGGACGAACAATGCTGTGCAAGTGCAAGCCACCTCCACAACAATGGCGGAACCTGAGACCCTGACCACTACCCCACCTCATGCAGATAAACAGGGAGTACCCAAGCTAACTACTGAACCGGCAGCACAGCCTGAATCACTGATCACACCAGTTTCATCAGCCACACCAGTGGCACATGATATGGATGAGTTCACAGATGTATTAAGCCACTGGTCATTAAGCATGCTGATAGTAACACAATCAGAATCTAATTCATTAAAGGTACAGTTGCTACACAATAAGGCAGTATTACCCATTAAAGCTCATGATGATGTTGCTTGTTTTGATGTAAGTTGTGTTGAGCCAATCAATATTGCTCTGAAGACATAAGTAACTATTCCACTAGGCATTGCAGCCAAAGTGCCATCAGGAACATTTTTGCAATTGGCACTATGCAGCAGATTGGCAAAGAAAGGCATTGCATTACTTGGAGGAATTGTTGATGCTGGTTATCATGGCAAGATCAAAGTAATGTTGTTAAATACTGGACTGGTTGTCACACAAATTCAGCCAATCAGCGGGCACTATTACATCCCTGAGAAAATGTGGGGTGTCTATTATCTATTGTCTATTGTCTATTATCTATTGTTTACTATATAAGGTTTCTAGGTTTTGGATGATTACATAGAAACCTTGGTTCAGTTTGAAATTGTTATACTGGTGGTAGTTTTGGTCACATGTGGAGATCGAGTCACATAGCTAATCCTGGTTAAAATTGAATTACCTATGGCTATGCAGATAGATAATTTAGATGATTCAGAGCATGGGTCAGCCAGGTTTGGCTCTTAGGGGATAGAGAGAATAGTGGCCATGCAAATGGCCACTGTAAAATCCCTTAGTAAGATGGTAAGCATAAACCCCGATGACTCATTTAAAGGTGACAGCAGACTGGATCAAATTGCAAAACAGCTGGTATCAGCTGAGGCACCAAAATCACTAGCGGCAAAGAATACACTTGCAAAATATTATATGCAGGATGGTGTGCTCTTTAAGAAGGGGCGCAAATGCATGGGTAACTGACAGGATTGTGAATTGCAATTATGCAAGTTCTATAATAGTGCATTGCACCCAGGTGAGGGTGAGACATATCATGCACTTTCAAATTTATTTTTTTAGCCTGGCATTTATCAGGATTGCATAGAGTATAAACACAGATGTGATTAGTGCCAGCAGACAAAATCAAGCAATAAAACATTTGAGCAGCCACTACAACCATTTGCAATTCCAAAGTGTAAATGGGCAGATGTCAGTATGGTTTTTATTACACATTTACCAAAGATGAAAGATGGCTATAATTCTTTAATGGTAGTTGTTAATAGATTGTCAAAAATGGCTTTTTTTATTACTACCTGAGATGAAGCCAGTTCCAGCAAAACAGCACAGCTGTATTTTCAGCATGTCTATCATCTATATGGATTACCAACATCAATTATGTCAGATCGAGATGTGAAATTTACATCATCATTCTAGAAGGAGTTATAGAAGCTCACCAGCATGAAGCTAAATGTGATACTGATTAACGAATCTATATCAAGGTGATCGCGTGTATATGCGCACATATATATATATGCAATCATAGCGCCTATTATTTCTAAATGGTTTTCTCGGCTTGTTTTCGATTGTTTAAGATTTCAATAGTATTCACTAGTAAACCTCTTATTATATTTGGTAGCACCTCTGGTTTGCTACTAGTGAGAATCATTTAACATGGAAGAACAAGTAGCGAATATGGCTAGACAAGTGGCTGAATTGCAGGAGCAACTTGCGGCAGCCAACGAAAGAATGTTGCAAATGGAAGCGCAACCAGGTACAAACGCGCAAGCTCAGCAGTACACGACCACAGATATTGCACGTTCGCAACTATTTGTACAAATGGCCGCGATGATACCTCCGTTGCAGACCAAGGACGGGAAGAAGAGCTTGGCAGTTGGGCAGTGGCTGGAATCTGCCAACCAAATGATGAGCGAGGCACAAGCAACAGACCGCCAGAAAGTTTTGGTAGTACTTTCAAAGCTCCCACCGAGTGACCAGGAGGCTTTCCATACGCACTGCCGTGAGCGCAATTTGGATGGTTATTCTTGGGCCGTTGCAGTTTCGGTTCTGACCAGGCATTACAGTGGTGCTATTTCCAAGCTGGATGCCGAGGCTCAGCGCAGATTTCTGCCCCTCCCAACAGATTCAGACTCGTTTGAAGAA
>KZ303514.1:77964-244336 GCA_002705745.1 Coemansia reversa NRRL 1564 | reverse complement strand
AAGGCTATGGTGAGAGTGACCGGACATGGGAACCCGAGACTGCATTTACCAATGCAAAGCAAGTACTTAAAAAGTACAAAGACGCCCAAGGGCTCAATGGACATGCCAGAGTCTAGTCCTAAGAAGGGGCGAATGTGAAGACGATTAGACGCGGAACTCACTTATGACGTCATAGTGGGAAAGGTGTTTACTTTAAACACTTAGCACGTTTATGTTTTCTTTCTAAATGTTTCCTTAGTCTTTTCACGGGGATTCAAATATATTGCCTACTTTATAGTTTATTCTTCTTTACATTGAGGCAACGACGAAACACTCACTTTGGGATAAGTGGCATGGTCCATACAAGGTTCTGGCAGCTAAAGGACCAAATGCTTATTTGTTGGACTTGCCAGACTCGCTGAAGATCAACCCGGTGGTTAATGTGGTCCATCTAAAACCATATCAAAAATCAAGTCGCTTCCACTACGCGGTGCACCATCCACCACCGGAAATGGTCGATAAGCAAGTCGAATGGGAGGTTGAAGAAATCTGCAACTCCCGTGATGGTTCTGACGGAAAGGAATACTTGGTCAAATGGAAAGGCTATGGTACAGATGATATGACCTGGGAGCCATACCACCATTTGGAGCATGCAACGAAATTGCTGGCCAAGTTTGATAAGCACAACAAGAGTAGTACAGTGTCTCTGCGTCGCAGCAGTCGCAAGAGCAAGCGACGCATCCTGTGACAAAGCTCTTAACTCAGGGAGAGTGTCACACAAGTGCGGCGCTCGAGTGTGCGTGCACAGATCATGTGACGCATCACGTGATTTCTGGTGTTTGACGCCAGACTTTCTATTTACTTTTATCGTTTATTAATTATTAATGAAAACATATCTTTCTTCTACTCGATAGTTGTAATAGCCACTATAGTGTCTGGTCAATACCAAGACTGCAACATTCTAAGATCTGTCATCCAAATTGTGCTCACAGCAGTGCATATGGAAAGCCTCCTGGTCACTCAGCAGCAGTTTCAAAAGAACCACCAAAACTTTCTGGCAGTCTGTCGCTTGAGCTTCATCCATCATGTGGCTAGCAGATTCTAGCCACTGTCCAACTGCCAAGCTCTTCTTTCCCTCCTTTGACTGGAGTAGGGGAACCATGGCAGCCATTTGTACAAACAGTTGTGAATGTGCAATATCCATCAACACACTCTGTTAAGCTTGCATGCTGGCCTCTGACTGTGCCTGCATTTGCAACATTCTTTTGTTAGCTGCTGCAAGTTGCTCCTGCAACTTTACCACCTGCTGCGCCATATTCGCTACTTGTTTTTCCATGTTAAAATGATCACTACTAGTAGTAAACCAGAGGTGCTACCAAGTTTAATAAGGGTTTACTTGTAGTTGCTAATACAATCTTTTCAAACAATCTGAACAAGCTAAAGAAACCTATTGTTTTTAACCCATGGGGTAGTGTATATATACCAACATGTACATATGCACAATTAGTCTGATATGATTCTTTAATCAGTATCACAACAAATGCCAGTGGCAATCCCTCATGTTGCTGTGGTTGGCTCAACAGCCAACATCTAGGTTGAAATTGTGATGTGAAAAAGACACAGATGCCTGACAGATCTCAGTGCCTGGGGCATACACAAACCAGCTGGATGCCACTTTGGTCCAGCATGTCTGATTGTGTTTAAAAATGAGTTTAGAATAAGTGTTTTAATAGACAATTTGCATAATAAAACAAAACTAAAGAAAAGAGAAAAGAGGAGGGAAAACTACCAGTCCAGCTCAATTATAATAGCCAGCTTAGCTATGCTATTGGAAGACCAGTTTCTAACAATTGCCCCTATTGATTAATAGGCAATCATCTGATTTGCATGATCACGTGACATATAATAAGTTGAAACTTTGTTAAGGCTATACTTTTTTGATCCACCAGTGTCGGGTAAGTAAGGTTTGACTGTATATTTTCCTTGCGTTTCTCTTTTCCATCGCCATCGCCAACTTCTCCGCTTATAGTTCACATTTTGTCTTTTCTACAAGTGCGTCTGATAGGCAGCTTAAATTGACAAGTAAATGGTCTAATAGGACCCACCAGAGCCGAGTTTGTATACACGTTGAACGAACAGAACATAAGAGTTGGGGGCGCACAAATACAACTAGAAACCATGGACACAGGCAACGGTTTTGCGGATTTTGCGAAGAAATTCAACGACTTTGGAAACCAGCTTGGAAACAACATCAAGCGCGTCTTCAGCGAAAGCCAGGAAACGCGGCGCACAGGAAGCTCGTCAGATGACGTGCTGGGGCTCGACGCAGAGGCTTTCCGAGAGGCCACAATAGCAGGAAACGATGGCGGCGAGCTTGCATCGTACGTGAACGAGAAGCTGGTATATGAGGCAGGGGTTGACCTGGAAAGCCGGCCAATGCTGGTGTTTGCCGCGTGTCGGCTGCTAAACCCAGATGTTGTAGACTATGACCGGCTACTCAACCTTATTTTATTTCGCCTGGACGACTTTGTAGAAAGTGACTACACAGTGGTGCTATTTGCAGCAAACGCACGCTACAAGCCTAGCGCCAAATGGCTGTACACGGCCTACCGACGGCTGGGGCGCAAGTACAAGAAGAATCTCAAGGCGCTTTACATCGTGCATCCGTCGAGGTGGGTGCAGCTTTTGATGACAGCAATGAACGCGGTGCTGAGCCCAAAGTTTGCCAAGAAAATCAGATGGGTGGATACGTTATCGGAGCTGGCGCGGGCTGTGCCAATCAGCCAGATTAGCATCCCTGCCGAGGTGTACCAGTTCAACGCGACGAAGGAGGAGGAAATTGCGGTTCCGACACCCGGGCTCGCAACAGGTCGGTTTTTTGGGGTGGCGCTGGAGCAGCTAATGGGGATACACGGCGAGCTGGGGCTCCCAGCGCCGGTGGCGGATGCGCTGGACTACTTGTACACGCACGCGCTCGAAGTACAGGATCTTTTCCGGCGTGCACCGGCCACCGCGACACTGCAGCAGGTGCGGCAGCAGTACGAGGCGGCAGGGCATGTGTCAGTGGCCTATGCAACGTGGGGCGAGCACGCTGCAGCAGCAGTGCTAAAGACGTACGTGCGCGAGCTGCCGCAGCCGGTTGTGCCGCCGCACTACTACGAGTTGATCCGGCAGATGCCCGACCCACAGACGCATGGCGAGGAGGCAGCGGCGTACGCGCGGGATGTGGTGCTACCCGCGCTGGCGGATCCGCCGTGCGTGTCACTACTGTTGGCAGCGCTGTTTGGGCTGCTGCGGGCGGTGGCCGACCATTCGGGTACAAACAACATGACATCAGCACGGCTGGCAACGGCGTGGGCGCCAAACTTTGTGCACTCGTCGCAGCCGGACTTGGATATTTCTATGTGCTCGGTGACACGGTTTACTGAAGCTGCGCGAAGGACGCTTTCGGACGACGAGGACGACGATGTACTCGACCTCAACAACGGTGACAGCGAGGACCGGCCCAATGTAGTTACGCTGGCGAAGCTGATGGTCGATCGGTACCAGGACATTTTCAAACCGACGCTCGAAGCGGCCGAGGCACTGACAAAGCAGCAGGCTCAGAGGATGCAGCGACCGCCGCTCAAGCCACCGCGGACAGCACCGACGATGGACGTCCAGCAGCTGGCTGCACAAGCTAGCGACGAAGATATCGCAGCGCTGGTGGAGGAAATCGACGATGCTCTCGTGTCAGACACCAATCGCCCCCGTGCAGTCACAGCCGAGGACATTGCAAGGCGGCTGAAGGCCGAGCAGAACGCGGCAGCGCGCCCAGGCGTTGCTGCAGACGTGGCGAGCAGTGGTCCCAGTGACGCTCTAGATGACGAGATTATCGTCAGCAAGTTTGTGTAGGTTTTCCAGGTGTTAATTTTTTAATCTCTACACAAGTTTTCAAGAAAATTTAAAAACTATATGTTAAGCAATCTCGATCTTGGTTTAGAGTAGTGGTGACTACTCCGAATGTTGTTGTTGTTGTCGTTGTTGTGATGTCTGCGCTTTGGGTTGCTTGGTGCTCTTCCTGCAGCGCTTGGTAGGTTTCTGTAACTGATGAGTAGGAAGCACAGCATTTCCACGCTGAAAACGCTCAGGAATTTTCTTTTGTTTACGTAGGCTAAAAATTATATGCCAAAAGTTTAAAATAGCAGCGGAAGTATCACGATTACAATGCCTCAGATTGGGATACGGATCGGGGAAGGGATTGGTCGAAGAAACAGGAGCAGGATCCTGGCGCACCTTAACTCAAAACACTTTTCGTATATACAATAGAAAAGACCGTGGCTAGTTACGGTCTTCTTGATGACCTGTTTTGTCTTGGAAGTGCTTTGAGCCTTAAAACACATCCAATATATCCGGACAATTCTATATGCTAGGTGATATTGCTTGACCATTTTTACTTTTCATACAAACCAATCAAACGCATTCAAAGTGACAGAGATTTGTCGAATATTGCACATTTACACATTTTACTTGGCGTTGTCTATGGACGGACGGACGGTCGAACTAAAGCTAACAAAATGCGTAGAACAGATTTTATATATAGGAAGGATGGGGCTCTGGGGATATTGTTTGGCGCAGTGCAGATGATTTGCTCGGGGTAAGAGGAACGCAGATCGGCAGGCCACGTGCTGGTAGCAGCAGGCGGATTGACGGGTCCAGCGGTCCTCGACGCTCCAGCGGCATGGAGAGGGGATGGCGCGTACATTTGGGGATGATACGCAGGATGCATGCGCGCAGTACGATTGTTTGTCGCCGGGCATTGCCGCGGTGGACTGCCCTGCCGCCAGGCTCCTCTTTCTTCTCTGCTTCGGTGCACATCATCGCTCGCAGCCCAGCAACTCGCGATTATGTTTTTAAACCCGCCGTAGCGAGTCCATTTTGATCTTCACCAGACGCGCACATATGAACCGCACCGATCATAGCACGCCGCTCGCGTACAGCAGCAACACGCAGCCGAGCGGCGGGCGCGGAAACGGGTTGCTGGGAAAGATGTTTCGCAAAGGCCCGCCAAAGCAGCCGAAACTAAACCCCATGGGTATCTCGTCCAAGGACTTTTTTTCAAGCGGACCACGCTCCGCTCCGGCTCCGGCCCCAGGTGACTATGCGGTTTCACGCAGCACAAAACTTACACGAAAGCTATCCACACTATCGCCGGCGCCGGGGCAGAGCGCAGCTCCAGGAAACCTCTCTGAAGGCGTCGGCGACAGCAGGCTTATTGTGCAGACGCAGCCGCACACGCCTTCGAGCCGCGACGAAACGCGGCGGCGGCGGCCATCGATGCTTCGGCTGAACACCAGCGCCCCCACAGATGAAGAGAAAGCCAGCAGGCACAAGCGCCGTGGGTCGCTATGGCGGGCAAAGCTCGGTTTTACTAACGTTCGCCGCCCCGAGACGCGCCGCCAGCGCCATCAGTCGTTTGACAGCAACGCAATTGATATTGCCGCGCACCCGCGCATCTTTGCGGAGTCGCCGCTGGTGTCACTGCCCGTCGCTGCGCCAGCCTCCACGCTCGCTCGCAGTTCCAGTCAGTTGCTGGCCGACTCGCATTTGGGTACCACACCTCACTCAGCTGTCTCAGCCACTGGCCTGGCCACAATTGACCGTGAGTTCTTGCTGACCATCCAGCGCAACTCGGCCCTTGAAGCCCGCCGTCAGCGTCGCCGCGAGACGCGCCGTAGCACTCTTTCGTTTTTATCCCCGACCGCTGCCGACACAGACTGCCAGACCGCGGACAGCGCGTTGCGCGCTCATCAGCTCGGTGACGTACCAGAGGGCTGCTCCAGTGCTGCACCGCTCTCCAACCCGCCGCTCGCACTGTCGGAGCCACACCCAACTTGCAGTAGCATATCTGCGCGCAGTAGCACTGATGGTGTGCCGTCGCCACTCAAGTTGGTGCTCTCGGAGCTTGAAGAGGCCACCGTGAAGGAGTCCGTCGCCCGCGCCGCCCTTGCTTCTTCCACGAGCGGCGCATCTCTCAGTCCTGTTACCCCTCCTGCGCCCGCGCTTTGCAGTCTGCCCTCCAGTGCCTGGCCCGACGACGACAATTGCGCGGTTCCGCCTGTTCCGCCGCTGCCGCACCATCTCGCTAACTACGCCCATGCACCACGCCCCGAGACTGCACGTGGTCCCGAATTGCCGCGCATCGTCCCCGACCCGCGCAGAGTCCGCGCTTCAGCGTCGATATATCCAGCGGCTGTTCACCTAGATGACCGACCCCCTGCCACCAGCCTTGCCAGGACACTGCTCTCCACACCTCCAACGCTGGATCTTGCTGCCTCACAGCGTGTGGATCATGACTGGGATGCTGATACCACGCAGCTGCAGCGCTATAGCTTAGGCCCTGTTTCTGTCAATCCGGCTTCTGCAGTAGACTTACGCGGCCCCTTTCAGCATTTTACAGATGAAGGCGCTGCACCAGCGCAGTCTGTCTTTGTACGTAAGTTTAGCCACCCCGAGGCTCAGCTGCAGCACACCTCCGGTGCCCCACACTCTCCCGTTCACACTCCTGATGTGCTGTCAAAGTCGGCTACAAACTTGAACTTGCGTGCATCCGTTGACAATTCCGTCTCTGTTCCTAAACATGGCCTTGGCCGTCTGTTTTCCTCATCTCCTTCCAGCCGCAAGACACAGCAACCACCCCGCCTGCCGACTTTATCCGCTAATGTGCTGCTGTCTCCTTCGCCGCCATCCTCTTCGCCGCCGCCGTCGTCGCAGCAGCAGCCTCTGTCGCCCGCCGTCTCGTCACTAGTCGGCGATCCCAATGCGCGCCGCCGCATTCGCGATCAACTGGCCTCATCTCGCGCTTTTGATCGTCTGCTTTCAGAGGACGACGAGTTTACCATGGCCATTTCCCTAACCCCCATTGTTGCCGGAACGGTGACTGCTGCGCCCAGACGCAAATGATATCGCCCCCTCTTTCTCTCTTAAGATCGCATAGCTCGCTTAATTGTCATCTTCCGACCAGTATCCATTTTGCAATATATTCTTAGTTAACTCTTTCTAAGGAAAATACACATTTTAACAAAAAAATAGTTTTTAGACAAAGAGTATTTTTGCGGTACTTAGCATTGTAGGTTTGTGCATATGCGACGGAAACATGGTTTCTGTCGATGAGAGCCTCTGCACAGCACTGAAGGACACATTAACCAGAAAGACATACAGACTTTAATGATTCTGCATCAGAACACCCCCTCTCAGAGATACGAGCGACATAAGGTAAGTTGGGCTTTTATACTTTATTGCTTTGTCAATTCTGGGAGCTGCTTCCCGTATGCGTGTTCAAGGCTACTAATATGTTGCGAGGGCCGAATGGCTCTCGGACATTAACCATGAGCTGCGCCACACAAGACGTAATAGGGGTCATGAAACGCGTTCAGAGCAATGTCGCATTGGAAGTGATTAATCCCCTGACTTACAATAACCAAGATATGATCTTACTCATATCCTGGTAATAGTTACGACAGGAATTAATTGCAAGAGGTGTTGGTGAATCTGTATAAAAGCAAGATGATCAACAATAGTTTTCAAATGTGTTTCATTAAGAAGAATAAAGATTCTTTAAACTATAGTCACTTGCTTCACTAAAGATACACGGCCACTTGCCGCAACAAATATGTATCTGTCGTGTTTCCCAGCCCCTCTATCCCGTCTGATGATGCAAGCTGTGCCAACCAACCACAAACGCTAATCGCACGCAAACTGCGTCTTCCGCAATGCAAAGCTCAATACCACTAGAAAATGTGCAGTTTGGTGTTGACGCACAGCAGATCTAAAGAAGCAGTGCCAGGAGCACACCGCCCGCTGCTACTGTACCCACAGAGGCAACTACATTCACCATGTTGTTGCTCAGAATATTTCGCCCGCAGATCATTTTCGTATCTGGCAGCCGCTGCAGCTCGTCCTCTGTAAGATCGGATACCACATGCCGATCCACTATATACGATGCCTGCACCGTAGCTCCCAGAAAAGAGTCCAGCGTAGAGCCCAACACCCCAAGTAGCGATCCAACCATGATGTACGGTATCCGGGGCAACGCATGTAAGCGGAGCGCCGCATAGTACTGTGCCCACAGCGCAGCATCAGCCGCTAAGCCAACTGTCGCCCCACCCGCAAACGATGAAAGAACACCCAACTTGCTGATTCCTCCGTTGGTGCCTGGTGGCACAGACTCCAGTGTGGTGATGAGCACCGGCCAGTTGCTATTTAAAGACCCGATCTCACTCGCCCACGTGTCTGCTGTACAGCATGAGTAAAACGCAATGTACATCCATATCAGCATTGTCATCACCTTGCGTTCGGCTGCAGTAAGCTCCTCTGGCCGGCGTCCATCAAATTGGTACTGGTAGACCACAGAAATAAGCGATCCTACGCATCCGTTGGACAGCACCTGCCTCCAGTCGCGCTGTGACGACTTTGCAAATGAGGGATCCATTTTCATTTTCTGCTGTGCTTGGTACTTCGTCCAGAATGTGCTGGTGCAAAAGAATGCCAGCAACACCGCTGTAAAGAGCATGTTATCATTGCTGGCCGTTGTAAACCCGACAAATGCAGCCGTGATAGTGCCGCTGAGCGAGAGTGTTCCCCGTCTAAAAGAACTTAGACACAGCACACCAGTCAGTAACAGTGCAAAATACACTCGCATTGGGATTTCCCGTACTATAGAGTAGCCGACTATAACAATAATAAAATAATAAAACAAATTATATCTGCATACATACTGTAATTTGCAAAAGTTTTAGCGTCGGCGTATGATTATTTTGGCAGGAGTTGGTATATGCCGCTCACGTGCTAAACTGCTTGTCACAGGTTTAGTTTGTTTTTATGGTTAGTTGCTTTTGTTCCACTTTCAATATAAATACGCGTGTCTCGTCTAATTTCAAATGTCAAGCATTGCCAACCCTCACAAATCACACACCGTAATCGGCGACAAGACCACTCCTGTCACTGTCTTTACTGGTTTTCTTGGCGCAGGGAAGACCACCATTATCCTCAATCTTCTGAAGCGCGTTGACCCAGACTACAACATTGTCCTTTTAAAAAACGAGTTTGGCGATGCTGAGACCGACAGTGCACTTATCCGCGAGAGCCACATTCAAGTTACAGAGATGACAAACGGCTGTCTCTGCTGTGTACTTGTCGGCCAAATGAAGAATGCACTGCAAGAGATGAAGGAGCGCTACAAACCCGACCGCATTATAGTTGAGACGTCGGGGTCCGCCTTTCCTGCGCCAATCGCATGGCAGATCCGTGAAATGGAACACTGCGGCTTTCATCTTGATGCCATCTTAACGGTAATTGATTGTATAAACTTCTGCGGCTACCAGGACACATCATACACTGCGCGTCTTCAGGCCAAATACACGGATCTTATTCTTCTCAACAAATGCGAACATGTCACTGAACGCCAGCTTGACATTGTTGTTGACCATGTGAATGAGCTTAACACTGATACTCCAAAACTCAAAGTCATAGCAGGCTCTGGTGTTGACCCTGAGATGATATTTGGTCTTGACACCGCACTATTTACTATTTTACAGTCTACGCCTTTAGACACTAGTGAAGGATATAGAGACAATCCAGCCCCAGCTTTGCTGGACCACCATAATATGGAGATCGATTTGGTTGAAATCTCTCGAAAATGGTCTGGCGATGCTGCTCAACTCATTTGTCCAATTGCCTTTGTGAGTTTTCTTAAAAGTCTCCCTAGTGAAGATGTCTATCGAGTCAAAGGTATTGTACGGCTTGCAGGTTATGTTCCTGACGAAGCTGATATGTCAACAATGTTGCTGTCCAACAATTATGTTACAGGTGGGCAACTATATATAGTCAACCATGCCTTTGGTCGATATACATTTACACCACTTACTATTAGTACTCAGACACATGACCACATGCTTGCTCGGATTACCATAATGGGATGTGGGCTTCGCATGCTTTTGCCAGTTCTTCAAGATGGAACTCAGGCCATGGACCAGGAGATAACTACACATTGGGCATATAGGACATAAATAATATAGTGTTTTCAAGTAATAGAGTTTAGAGTATTATCATTCGCTAAGGAAAGGCGTTTATAGTTCTACTAGATGTAAATAAAACTAGTGTGTCTTCAATAAAGCTATTTCTAGCTCCCAGAGTTATTAACTACAGACTTTATGTAGAAAACAACTATAACAAAAGAAATGCAGGTTCAAACAATGTAAACCCTGCAGAGACTATTATAAATGATACACCCCGGGGGTCACATCAGTCTCATGTTTCAGGTGTCAACTACCTTGACACCATCAGGAGCTCAGATATTGTGAATATATTGCATCATAAATGTTGTGGTCCATTGATACAGTAGTACATGGAATTTTTCAGCAATAGGCTGGTCTTGTAGACTGTTTTATATTTAAGGACCGCCTTAGTAGTCTTTAGATAGTTTGTTTTTTTTTTTTTTTTTTTTGAGAAATTATTAAAGGTCTCTAGTGCCAATATTTTTTGCAAAATATAGTATTTGTTTCGCGACTTTTTTAGATATGCTCACGTAAAAAATCTGATTGGATAGATCTCAATTTCAGAATCGTAGGGCATGTCAAAAGGCGTGATGAAAACAGGGCTTTCCAGAAAACAGTAGATGCTTCTAGAGCATGCTAAAGCATCAGCAATGCATGTGCAACCGTCCTTCCATTTATGCTTAACATTAGTTTGCTTACGCCACGCTGTGCTCGACCAGTATTCTTATCATGCTTCTTCATTGGCCCTCTTCCTGCACCCCCTTCAGGTCTAGAAGGCTCTGGTAGCATATGCGCATAGAAAAACCCTCCCATGCACCAGCTGCGCTTGATCTATGTTTCTTTCCTTAACATTTCTTATTCGCACTCTTTTCTACCTATTTACTTTGTACAGCTATAGTCGCCGAGTGTATTATCTTTACCAGCCATGTCGTTCAACCCTGACGAGTACACCGAGAAGATGCTTGAGGGCATCAAATTGGCCAGCGAGAAGGCAGTTGAGAATAACAACATTGACATACATCCTGCTCATCTATTGCTGGCGTTCTGGAAGCAAGATGACGGTTACCTGAAAAGAATTATCGATAAGCTTGGCGTGCAGCCAATCGAGTTTGAGCGCGCCATCCAGCGTGCAGTGGTGAAGCTGCCTGCCCAAGAGCCGGCGCCATCACAGCCAGGCATGAGCAGAGGTATGTACGATATCTTTGCAAAGGCAAAAAAGGAAATGCAGTCGATGGGCGATTCGATTGTTGCTGTGGACACCTTTCTCAAAGCCATGTCTTCTGAAAAGTCGGTGTCTGAGATTCTGCGGGCCGCCGGCATCGACATCAAGGAGTTTTGCAAAGCCATCGACCACGTACGTGGCTCGCGAAAGGTTACTTCTAGAAATGCTGAAGCCAACTTTGATGCACTGAGCAAATACGCAGTCGACCTGATCAAACAGGTTGAGAAAGGAAAGCTCGATCCGATCATTGGCCGCGACGAGGAGATTCGCCAGGTCATCCGCGTGCTCTGTCGTCGGAATAAGTCCAACCCTATTCTTGCTGGCCCGCCGGGTACAGGAAAAACAGCCATCGTAGAAGGCCTAGCCCAGCGTATTGTTGCCAATGACGTACCACAGACGCTTCAAACTCATCTATTCTCCCTTGACATGGGTGCGCTTGTTGCGGGCGCTCAGTATCGCGGCCAATTTGAGGAGCGTCTAAAGTCTGTTCTAAAGGAGGTGACTGAATGCGAGGGCGGCGCTATCTTGTTTATCGATGAAATCCATCTTGTGCTCGGTGCCGGTAAAACCGACGGCGCAATGGATGCCGCGAATCTGCTAAAGCCCATGCTTGCTCGCGGCGAGATCCGCGTCATTGGCGCTACTACCGATGACGAGTATCAAAAGTACGTGGAAAAGGACGCGGCCTTTGAGCGGCGCTTCCAAAAGATCAATGTTGGCGAGCCCTCGGTGCAAGACACAATCTCCATTCTGCGCGGACTGAAGGAGCGCTACGAGAACCACCACGGCGTTAGAGTACTGGACACAGCGCTTGTGGCAGCAGCGCAGCTCACTGATCGTTACATTACCAACCGCCGGCTGCCAGACAAGGCGCTTGATGTTGTCGACGAGGCAATGGCCTGGACCCGCGTACAGCTGGATTCGCAACCAGAGCAGATTGACCATTTGGAGCGTCGGATCTTGCAGCTAGAGATTGAGCGCACTGCTCTTCAGAAAGAAAAGGGTGATGAAACTAAGAAGCGTCTGGAGGCGGTAGGCAACCAGATAGCTCATCTGCAGGAGGAGCTGCAGCCGCTGAAGCTTCGTTACGAGCAGGAAAGAGGTCTGCTGGATGAGATACGCGAGGCTAACCAGAAGATGGAAATGCTTAGCCACAAGGCAGAGGAGGCGCGTCGTCACCAGGACCTGCAAAAGGCTGCCGACCTTGAATATTACGCAATCCCTGAGCTGAAGACAGCATTAAACGCGCTTAAAGCGAAGCAGGCAAAACATGAGGAAATGCTTGCAAGCGGCGAGCTTCAACAGGAAATGCTGAGCTCAATTGTTGGCCCTGAGCAGGTGGCCGAGGTAGTTGCGCGGTGGACAGGTATTCCAGTCCAGAGACTCACGCAGTCGCAGGTTGAGCGCCTAATGACGTTGGCAGCTCGGCTGAAGAAATCAGTTGTGGGCCAGGATCAGGCCATTGACGCCGTGGCAGATGCCATTATCAGGTCGCGTGCAGGGATGTCTCGCAGAAACCAGCCTACTGGCTCTTTTCTTTTTCTTGGTCCTACTGGAACGGGGAAGACCGAGCTGGCAAAGGCGCTTGCTCGCGAGCTATTTGACAATGAGCGATATATGGTTCGCTTGGATATGTCCGAATACATGGAGCAGTACTCTGTCTCGCGTATGATTGGTGCAGCGCCGGGCTACGTGGGCTACGAAGAAGGTGGCCAGTTGACCGAGATTGTACGCAAGCGCCCTTACTCTGTTATCCTCTTTGACGAGATTGAAAAGGCACACCCCAATGTGCTAAATATTTTACTTCAGATGCTAGATGATGGCCGGCTTACTGATGGCCAGGGTCGCCTTATTGACTTTACGCAGTGCGTCATTATCTTGACATCAAACATTGGCCAAGATAAGATTCTCAGATTCACCTCTGAAAGTAGCTCCGATTATAGAGACAGCGGTGAGTTGCCAGAAAGCGTGCGCAGCTCTGTCCTCGATGAGCTTCGGCACACATTGCGTCCAGAGTTGCTTAATCGTCTCGATGATATTGTCGTTTTTAACCGCCTCGGCCACGAAAATCTGAAGAACGTTGTTTACCTGCAGCTCACTCAGATTGCCAGCCGCCTAGAGGATCGTGATGTTTCGTTGGTGATGGATGATGCTGCTGTTGATCATGTTTTGAAGGAGAGCTATGACCCCCTCTATGGTGCTCGCCCCATCAAGCGTTTCTTGGAGAAGCATCTTGTCACTGCTCTATCGAAGGAGATTATCCGCGGAAGCCTCCCCACACATAGCATCGTCAGCATTACCCATATTCCTGGTGTAGATGATGACTTTGTCTTCCAGGTAGACTCGAAAGACGCTGACATTGATCAGGAGATGGCGGCCGAGTAGGCCGCGTTCAGATCCTAGTGACTCACCCATACCTAGCACTGTGTTTGTATAGCAGCCGATTTGTTTACTTTTCTCTTTCTTTTTATTTTATTTTATTTTATTTTTTTATTGCAAATATAAAAAACAATTAACGTGTTGCGTTATTTTGTTTCTATTCTAAACATTAAACTATTATTTTTATAATTTGCCTGTCACCACTGATGAATTCAGATGCCAAGTCCCCACGCAGGTGGGTACAGGATGCCTTGTTAGTCAAGGACAAGCCTGAAGATATTAGTAACAAATCCGATGGCGAGGAATGTAATAGTGAGCACCCAGCTGCCACTGATTTCGAGCTGGAGGAACTCAGGCTTGTACGACGGGTGCTGAGCAAGATAAACCAGGGAATCGAGAATGTCCAGCACCAAATGAAGTACTTTAACAGCAACGTGAGCCAAACCACACAGTTGCTGGATATTTGGGTGCGCATACTATCACAAACAGCACACAACCAGTCATTCCTGCTGAACGGGGAGTGGCGGGGTAGCAGTATGGATGCCACACAGCTTAACAATCTTTTGCAGCGGGATATGCAGCGTCAGGAGGAGGCCGAGCGCCAGGCCCAGGCCCAGGAAGCAGAGTTGAAGCGAGAGCAAGAGCGGGTCGAGGCTAGAGAGCGGGAGAGACAGAGCGCAGAACTTGCCACCGAATATGCTACAAAACAAGTACCAAGTCAGTGGCTGGGCCCTGCGCTTGGACGGCGTCCTCTAACCGGTCAGGCTCGTGGTAAGAGAGGTGCAACCTCTGGGTCTAGACGCGGCGCTGCTACAAGCACTCGGGGGTACCGGGGTCGGGCACGAAGTCGAGGTCGGAGTACCATTGTGCCTTCACCAGGCAGTAGTCGTATTCAGCCACCACCACCGCGTTAACCGATAAAATGGCTCTTTGTTTTTCTGGGCATATTCCTTTTATTATCACTAATAAAAATGTTGTTGTGTGGTGCCAAATGGCAATAATAAGCTTATCCTTATGACATTCTCAAGACGATCTAAATATATAAATGTTAAAAAATCTTGTTCCAGGTTTAGGGCAGTGGTGACTACCCCTAGATGTTGTTGTTGTAACGTTTGTGTTGTGAATTGCTTAGTACTCTTCTAGCGGCGCTTGTAATGCAATTAAAATGATGGAACCTATCATTAATCTACATGTTATCTTTTATCCAAGACAGTGAATCATGGTTCTAATGAATTGTGTAGTGGCGCTGTATACATCATTTTAATATAACTTTCTAGTTACCTTACTAAAAGCCAACCTTTTGATAATGCTTTACAACCACATGTATACTGTATTTTTTAAAAAAAAAACTATTAGCGCATCAAGTGAATGGCGTTTGTGATAATCGAGGTAATTCTTGTGTTTTGCGTCGAGAAACAAAGTGTGTGCGTGGTTGGCATGTGTAGTTAGCGGGCACAATTTGTGGGTACGGTTTGCGTCGGCAGACAACAAGAAAGAACCAAGAAACAAATCAACAAGATATTAAAAGTTTTGAGTAGACACATAGCATGGATGTTTTTAGCAATGTCATAGCAATACAATACAATACATGTAACTTAACTGCCCATGTACAAACGACGCCCTGCGCACAACCCAAATACACTACCTGAATGGCGCAAACTCGCTATACCAACTCCCGCCAAAATAATATTTTTTAAACGCTAACACTTTTGCGAATAATAGTATTTATATCTTCAACATCGGTTATGATACAATGCTTGCATAATTGTTTGTGGGTTGTTTTTAGACAGTTGATTCTATGCCTTTGTTGTTTCCTGTCACATAATATTATATTAGCAACTACTTTTGCTTAATTTTTAAAGTAGCAGAAAACTTTAAAATGCGCCCAAATCAAAGACAGGCATAGGTTCTCATTAAAGGATTTGCTATTTTACTTGTAAACATAAAACTAAATGTCATTAGTGGTTGCACACTTTTCTGGCTGGCCATAACCTCCACCCCCAGGAGACATGATCACGATGTGGTCGCCAGGGTAAACAAACACAGTATTCTTGGCCCCCAAATTCAGCACCTGTAGCTCACCCTCGGAGTCCTCAGGGCGATGGCGTTTCCACAAATTCACACCACAGGCACCATTACCGCCTCCATTAAGGCCTGGCGGAGGGAATACGCGCCGCTCGGTAAGTAGCGAAACACTCATTGCCTCGAGGAATTCAATATCTCGAATGCAGCCCTCCCCACCAGAGTGCATACCGGTGCCACCAGTACCCTTGCGCAGAGAAAATTGGTGAAGAATGACAGGGTACCGACGCTCAAAAATCTCCGGATCAGTGATCCTGGTGTTGGTCATATGCGTGTGTACACCACTCTGTCCTTCCCATGTTGGCCCTGCACCATGGCCGCCAGCAATAGTCTCATAATAGCCCCAGCCTTCATAGCGTACTCCATTATCTTCAATTGCTGGAATACCAAATGTCAGATTGTTCATACATCCTTGTGATGCAGCAGCAGCACTAAATGCTGCCAATATGACATCGCAGAGCCGCTGCGATGTCAAGACATTTCCACCTACAACAGCAGCAGATGCTGAAGGTGAAAGAAGTGTAAAATCAGGAATTGTGACGCTAACCGGTGCTAGACAACCTTGATTCAGCGGCAGCTCGCTCTGTACCATACACCGTAAACAGTAGATTATTGCACTAAATGTTACCGACGGTGGGGCATTAATATTGCCATAAACCTCAGGTGACGTGCCAGTAAAATCAAATGTAGCATTTCCATCCTCGCTGATGTCCACTTTAAGGCAGATCTTGCTGCCGTCGTCCATAAAATCATAAGAGTTTAGTACTTGGAGGCCATTGGATTTTCGCGTATCCTTTAACAGAGAGCGGACTGCATCCTCTGCAGTGCGCTGGATGTGGGCCATGTATGCCTGCACAACATTCAGACCATACTCAGTGCATAGTTGACGAACCAGAACTATTCCTCGATGGTTGGCAGCAATCTGGGCCTTGAGATCTGAAAGAACATCTCGATAGTTGCGTGTTCCGCTACATCCAGGATGTTGGGCTGGCTCTTCTAAAAGCACACGGCGAATATCATTTTCCTGGAACGCACCACAACGGACAATCTTAATCCCCATACAGCTTGCACCTTCCTGGAACAATTCCCGCGAGGTAGGTGGCATGCTTCCTGGGGATATCCCGCCTATATCTGCATGGTGTCCTCGGGATGCAACAAAAAAGATAACTTGAGCATGGTCATCAAAGACAGGGGTGATAACTGTGATATCAGGAAGATGGGAGCCGCCAGCTTGTGGGTGGTTGGCCATAATCACATCACCATCATGCAAATCACCAGCAAAGCGTTGCAGCTGGAATTTGACAGCATGCGACATTGAGCCCAAGTGAACGGGGATGTGTGGTGCGTTAGCAACAAGGTTACCCTCTTGGTCAAATAGAGCACATGAAAAGTCCAGTCGCTCCTTGATGTTTGTGCTGACGCTGGTCTTTTCCAGCGTCCGACCCATCTGCTCTGCAATGCTCATAAAACGATGAGCAAACACGGAAAGGTATATTGGATCTACAGCAGCAGTTGCACTAAGGATGGACTGTGCCTTTCCGGAGTGAGATGATTTGCCAGTATAGATGTAGTCAAGGACAATCTGAGTTGATGTAATCGTTGCATCCCAGCCTGGCTCAACAAGTACCGTGCTGTTGCGATCTAAAATAATAGCGGGACCGGGAACAACAACACCAGATGTTAGCTTATTAAGCCTAAACACGGGTATCTTGCGGTAACCGCCTTGAAAATATACTGAGACCCACTCGATAAAGGCAGGGTGTGTATCGGGTTGGTCTAGGTTTCGGCGATCCAGCAAGCGCAGTTCGTCATATACCTCGCCTGGATGAGCCTCTGACAGCGTACCCGTCGAGCGCACACGCAAATCATCGATAATAATATTTCTGTCACGGAGAATAAATCCGAATTCACGTTGATGCATATCCTCAAAACAAGAGGCAAAGTCTTCATCAGTAGACTCGGGAACCATGATTGATGTGTCGGTTCCATCATAGCGCATGTTCAGAAACTTTTGCACCCTAATGTGCTCACTCACAAAGCCCTGACGCCCTAATGCCGCGCAACAGTCAGCGGCCATTCCATTTAGACGAAGTAGAAGTGATGGTTGTACAGCGGATGTCCATATAAAAGCAGCAGGAAGCTGCTCTTCATGAACCACCTCAGCAAGCCCTAAACCATGTGCTGATAACACCGATGCCAATCGATGAACAAATATACGACGAATTCCCAGGTTTACAGCAACTGCGCAAGCGTGTTGTCCACCTGCGCCGCCAAAACAAGCAAGCGAGTGTTTTTGAATCTCATGGCCTTTAGCCTCGGTAAGCGCACGTATGGGGCGACACATGGCCTCATTAGCTACTTGTAGAAATCCTAGCGCGACCTCTTCAATAGATTTGTCTTTATAACCACTGCTTGACGTTGTGTGTTTGGCACGCATCCCCTGGTTTATATCCTGCGCAAGGACTTCAAATTGAGCGCTTGAAGCTGCTATATCCAATGGCAAGTCCTCATTTTCGCCAAATATGCGAGGAAAATGCTCGGCACGTAGGCGGCCTAGCAGAAGATTTGCATCGGTGACTGCCAAAGGGCCACCCTTACGATAGCACGCAGGCCCAGGGTGCGCGCCTGCGCTTTCAGGGCCAACCTCCATCAATCCGTTGCGAAAAAACAGCCGCGACCCACCACCAGCTGCAACGGTGTTGATATCAAGCTGTGGTGCCTGGATGGTTACCCCAGCAGTGGTGGTTTCAAAAACATGATCAAACCGCCCATCGAAGCGGCTGACATCTGTACTGGTGCCGCCCATATCGAATCCAATTACTGGTACCTGCTCAGAAGGACTGAACGAGGTCATTGAATAGCCAACCACGCCAGCAGCTGGCCCCGAAAGAATGGCCCGCAACCCCGAAAAGTCCTCGACTGGTGCAAGGCCGCCATCAGATTGCATAAAATCGACACGGATGTTTTTAAACCCCGCATCAAAGCCGTTGGCAAATCCGTCCACATACTTGCGGATCCCCGGTGTCAGGTATGCGTCGGCTGTAGCCGAGTGTGCGCGTGCCACAGCCTTTATCATTGGGCTAAGCTCGGATGACAGAGTAATGTGGGAAAATCCAATGTCTCGCGCAATCTTTCCAATCCTGTCCTCATGCGCAGTGAATGTGTATGCATGCATCAGGCAAACCGCAATGCTCTGAATGCCGCTTTCGTAGACCTCTTGCAGCTGCTTGCGGACTATGTCCCAGTCGGGCGTCCTCAATAAATTGATATACTCTCCCGATCTTCCCTGCACTGCACCTGTAGCCATCTTTCGATTGGACGGGCGCGGATCCATAGTGTATCCAGCCAGTGTCACTCGCTCGTCAATCTCCACTACACGTTGATATAGGACATCTGGCTTGGCGATCGAAAGGTCAAATATACGTGGCCGGGCCTGGTTCCCAATCTTAAGCAGATCACAGAAGCCCTTTGTTGTGACGAGTACACATGGCTCGCCCTTGCGTTCTAGCAGTGCATTAGTGGCGACAGTTGTGCCCATTCTAATGGACTCAATGTTACTTGTGTCGAGCGGCTGTTCGCAAGGATGGACCTGGCCAGTGGAAATCTCCAACAGACGCCGGATGCCCTCGCGTGGAGCATCTGGATAGTGCGCCGGATCCTCCGAAAGAAGCTTGATTACTACCGTCCTCTCGCTTGCTGGGTATGCCTTGGTGGGCTCCACTGGAAACACCCCGATGCAATCTGTAAATGTACCACCTCTGTCGATACAAATGCGGACCCTGTGCTTGCCCCGATAGGCACTAGCTATCATACGATTGTCAGGTTCGATAGGCAACATTGTCAAAGAGGGCATATAAGGCTAAGTAGACAAAAGATGCGTCAGCCTTTTTTTGAGTATCTGGGGCAATATTTCTGCGATGCGGAGAATGGTAGACCACGTGGCTATGGGGGCATCATCGGTACTGTCGAAGCATGCACGTGCACTCTGGTATAGTTACATCTAAACGTCAAATTATTTTTTAACCAAGAACAATAATAGCACATACTTTTAATATAGCTCAATTAAAAAAAAATTCCTTAACAACGACAGATTGCTACCCACAAATTTTAGACCGCGCATGTATCTGAAGGTGGGTCTAAAAGCCTGCCTTAGCTCGCGATATATTGCAGAGCCCTGCCCATATCACTTTGTCCCCATTAAGGGGTTTGATAAAGCAGTTTTTCAATCAACCCACAACTAAAATAAAATAGAAACAAAATTGCTTAACATACCTTCAGATGCGGTTTAGAACTTTTATCTATTATTTTTCCTTACCATTGTAGTTACACATGCGTTTTCTTACCACCATTGCGAGATGTCATGGCCTTATGAAAAGAGGTTGTGGGCTACATATAAGATGTGCAACCATGGGAGTTGCGCACAACAACCACTCTCAGAAACATAGCCTGTTGATAAGGCACCCAGTTGTTACTGCTGAAGAAACGGCTTATTGCTTTCGGAGGTTTGGCGTGACCTTCAGTGCTCGATTCAAGGCAACCAGTGCGTTGCACGACAAGTCACACACAGAAACGACATCATCAACTATTGGGCGTTTACCATCTGCGTCCAACAGCAGCTCGAAGGATGCACGCTTGCTTATCGGATTTACCTGTAAAGTATGCAGAGAACGACAACACAAGACAATGTCGAAAAACGCATATCAAAACGGTGTGGTGTTGATTCAGTGCGACAAGTGCAAGAATCGCCATTTGATTGCTGACAATTTGGGCTGGTTTAGAGACAAGAAAGTGAACATTGAGGATTTGATGAATGGAAATGGTGAGGAGGTACGGCGTCTCAAGAGTATGGATCTGCTTGATAGTGTGGAGGCTAGCCAGGCCCAGGAAGCGCTTGCTGACCGAGAGCTGAATACAGGGCCTAACGGAAAGAAAGAAAGGAGCAAGTAAAGATTCATATTAACCGTTTTTGCCACAGAACTTTTTAATTAAACAAATAAAACCCCTGTCAGGCTGCAAAATATTGCACAGTCCTGCCCATATTAGGTGATTTCCATTAGGGTATTTAATATAACAGCTCATCAATCAACCAAAAAAAAAAAAATCATTCGATTGCTTAAAATTTTTAAAATTTACACCTATTATTTGCTGGCTATGAAGCGCTCTGTGTGTTCTATAAAAGATATAAACCCCAGTCTTCTACCTTGTCAGAGGTATTGGGCAGCATTTGCACTTGCGCGGAATCCCGTAGCAGCGTATAGACGTGCGCTGACACAAAATGCAACACAGACCCAGCCATCTGTGGCTAATCCATCTATGCAGCGACGCGATATGAAGCGCAATACTAATACAACAGACAGGAGATCGATAGCCTCTGATATATCAGCTAGACCCACTGACGTAGTCAGAGTCTCCAACTTGCCACCAGATGTTACAGCGGCTGATATCTCTCACCTGGTTGTGCCCGAAAAGCAGTGCCCGAAGATCAAATCACTGAGCTTCGAGTTTGACTTTAATCTCCGGCCGTTGCGCTCTGCGCGAGTAGTATTCTTCAGCGAGAGCGATGCTGCTGAGTTTGTGGTGAATGCCAACAATAGCATTTTTGTTGGGTATAAGGTGCGGGCAGACTTTGTTTCTTTAAAGGTTGTTCCGAACCCGACACGTGCTAAGTACTTGGGGAATTCTCAAGGAAGTGTAGTTTTCCTATATGGCTACCCGCCATATGTCCATGAGTATCAGATCAGGGACTATTATCGCATGTATGACATTGTGGACACTACGCTTCCTGGCGTGCAGCCAGCGCCGCAGATCGGCCACACGTTCCTTGTTCGCCGCGGCGCGTTTCTTCTCCAGTTTTCGACGCCAACAGAGGCTCGACGGTTTGTACGCGATGTGTACGGTACAATGTACTACTCGAAACACGACGAGGAAACGCCAGATAACACTGATAACAAAGTAGTAGAATTGCAGAATGATAGTGGTAAATCTTCCCGTCAATACGTTATCAAGGCGGTCATTATGCGCTAGCGTTTTTTTTTTAGCTGATGTAGAGACATTATTATAAACTCCTGGGATTCCTTTGTATATAATTTGTTTTATGCGTTTTGGTAGCTTTTATCCAAACTTTCAATCGTCCGTCCACGGACAATGCTAAGTAAAATGTGTAAAATTGCAATACCTGATGGATTTCAGTTAAAGTTGCGGTCATTTGATTGGTTTTTAAGGCAAGCAGAGTTGGTCATACAATACCCCCTGAAATATGGCAATGTCTAGAGATATCAGACATATTTTAAAGCTGTCTTCTGCTTTAAACACATTAAATAAAAATAATTGCCAATATTACAGTATTTTACTAAAGTATTAGCATTTAGAAAAGATTATTTTGGCGTTATTTGGTATAGCAGGTTTGCACTATTCAGGTAGTGTGTTTGCGTGGTAGGCAGGACGTCGGTTGTGCATGGGTGAAAGTGCCGTTGGCAGTGTGGTTGGTGTTGGTTTTTGTGGTGCAGACTGATAAGCGGAGAATAGTCAACACCCTTTTTACGAGCAACAAGACAAGTTACATGTAATGTATTGTATTGCTATGTCATTGCTAAAAACATATATGCTATGTGTCTACTCAAAAACTACTACTAATGTCTTGTTGATCTGTTTCTTGGTTCTTTCTTCTTGTTTGCCGACGCAGACTGTACCCGCAAATCGTACCCGCCAACTACACACGCCAATCACACACACACAAACATTGTTTCTCGATGCAAAACATAAGACCACTTGCTGCCAAAAAATTACCTTTATCACAAACGCAATTCACTTGATGCGCTAATAGTTTCGGCATTCCCAATAGCCAATAGGCTTCTCCATGGGAGTTTCCTATAAATTCTTTTTCTCTGTCTATCTGTCTGTCTTTCCGAACCAAATTAGCTTAGAAAAGCGTGTGAATTTCTGTATAGCATTTATCTAAAACATTCAAAAATAAAAATAAAAATGCTAGGCGGAGCTAAGCAAAAAAGTTAAAGATTGAGCGCTTTTCTTAATGGTAAAGATCTTTGTTAAACGACTAGAATTAGTACTTTCTAATATAAGTAGAACATATTTTGACATTTTCTGGTTAAATAAAAAGATATTTGGGTTTTTCTATACTAGTGATGTATATAATAGCATTTATTGTTAATTATACACTTGATAATTGTTAACTTGTAAAATTTTCTATTTTTCTAGAAGACATTAACATTAAAAAACAACTGACTATTTTTTAATAATAAGTCCTTCACTCGAAAAACAGGCGGCAGCATCGCCATTCCAAAACATAGCAAAAGTAGTTTTACCACAATAGGATTAGGAAATATATGTTTTGAGAGTGCCAATAGACCTAGGACCTGCGGTATCGGGGGGGGGGTTAAAAATTAGTTTATGAGATGTTTTTTGTGCTTGCAACATTTCTCAGATATTTTTTATTTACGCCAATGCACAAAGCCAACCACGACTATACCACTCTTTTAACGCAAGTCTGTCATTTCAATTTTCACAAATATATTCATCCAGATATTGGCTTCCTTTAGCACAAAAAAAAAAAGAAAAGAAAAGACTGAAGATGCGGCAGTTAAGCAACAAAAAGAGAAGCCTTATACTACACAATTCTGCCAAAACTCACGCACATATGTGGCCTTCCAGTCTCTTACCTCTCCGTTGCCCATATAAGTGCCTTCAATATCTTGCGCTGCTGGCTGAGCCTTAGCAACAGCGGCGTTGCCATTACCTTTGTAAGCCAACTGTGTGGCTAGGTAAAGCCAGTTCACTGACTGAAATGGTGTAAAATACTCCTGTCGCTTGGTGTCCTGCTTCTTTGTGCGTAGCTCATTGACAAACTCTTGATAATAATTATTGTCCAGATACAGGCGTGTCAGAGCATCGGCCACGCCCTGTGTATTGCCGCGCTCAATTAGGATGCCAGTCTTGCCATCCTCGATCTGTAATGGAATGCCTCCTGAGCGGTAGGCAATGACGGGCTTGTATTTTGACAAAGACTCTGTGACCTTGATCTCAAAACCCTCGCGATGTGAAAGCTGTAAAGCACAGAACGAATTACGCAGCAAAGCACAGAGAAGCTGATCCGACGCAGGTAGCCGCGTGACGCAGATATCCATTGCATACGGACTGTACTCGGGCTGCGCCAGCATCTCAATAATCTGCTCGTAGATAACGGTGCCGTCGGGGTCGTCGATACTGCCATGGCCGCATATCAGCAGCTGTGGGTGTTGTTCGTTGTCAATTCCCTTTTCGGCAAGCTGGGCGCGGAAGTTGCGGTAAGACTCGACGACATCTGGGATGCCCTTGGCTGGGTCAAACCGAGCAATCTGAATGACGTAGGGACGGTCAGCTGAAATGCCTGGCGAACCCTGGTCCTCGGCACAGCGGTTAAACACACGGCGATAGTACTCAAGATCAGCCGACGTCATTTTCTTATTTAGGCCATCAAGCTCATCGGTTGCAGCCGGTAGCAGTGCCACCTTTGCATGCGGAACACGTGGGGGAATAAAGCCCGCAACCGGGTGCGAGATGAACAGATCAGACTGGCTAATAAACCCGCCCCATAGAAAGTCCCACAGGTCATGCTGCATGGACCCGGCGAGCGAGGCCAAGTCAGAACGGACTTCAATGTGCGAACGGTAGATGATGCGCGCAGCCGGGTTGAGCTTGCGGATGCGCGGAATGATGGCACACAACTGTGGATCGTCCATGATGATGACATCAGCCGTGTCGACCACACCTTTGCCGTCACCCCAGTAGTTGTCAAAGTTCTGCTCGCACCACTCGGTCCATAGCTGTTTGTCCTCCTGGTGCAAGCGATACTGCTCGTCGTCGGTGACACCCTGGAGAACGTTGTGGAACTTGCGCTTTGTAATCACAAACACGTCGGGGTTGGGCTTGGCGACAAACCAACGGCAGTCAACGCCGAGTAAGCGCATCAGACGGATTGTGGCATGACGCATCAGAGCCACGCCGCCGCCTTGCGGCGTCGAGTTAAAGAACAGAATCTTGAGCTTGCGCTGCCGACACTCGTCAGCCAGCTGAAGCAGCTTATCCCACGTAGGCTTGTCCGTGGTCTCTTCAAAGTGTTTTAGATCGGCCATATGACAGTGGCCGTCCATATCCACAAGCACCTCGTTAGTATCTGGGTCTACGGCAATGCGCGGAATGTTTCCCGGAAACTGAGGTGTAAACCAGTCGTAGGTCTTGCGTGCTGCCGACGCTGCCTCCTCATTCAGAGACAGCCCGCGCAGTGTGTAGATGCAGGGCGTCGCGTCGAGATCAAACCAGAAGCGTGTGCACATTTCGCGAATTGGATCCTTCAGCTCAGGATGCTCGGCTACGACATTAGCTGTCTTGTCGTCGCAGCCAACACATACGGCTTGAATGCGATAGTTGTGCGAAGCGGCATAATCATGCACTGTACTGATAATGTTGTCGTTCAGCTGCTTAAGCTGGTCTGCTCGGGTGACAGTTGTGCTGGCATTGAAAGTATCCTCGTGCACGACGAACTCGTTCCCGTCGTAGCTGGAGCACGCCCAGTCAAACTGACCTTCGCTGGAGTACGACACAGCAACTCCCAGGTAGATGGACTTGCCAATGGCTTTCTTGCGTGCCAGGACGTAGCGAGGCGATCCGGCTTCCAAAACACTGAATTTGCGACGAACTTGAGCCATTATTAGACTGGGTAGGTGTTTGGCGCAGTTGGTTTCCAACGGTAGTTTTCTTGATTGCTACAGCTGTGCTCGAGTATGTGCAGGATCCACGGGTTTTCTCTCAGTTCAAGCTGCGATGGTGAAGATGCGGTGTGCAGACAGAATAGATCGCAATGTAGACAGGAAAGAGAGGCGGTTTCTGTTGCTTCGCTGGTCGGCCTAGACAGCGGGCGATTACATTTAAGCATTTAAGCGCTCAATTGCATTGGCCAGCGACGCCAAAGAATCTCAAGGTGCAACGCCGTGGTAGTTTTTCTGTAGCAGAGCAACTATGTTGTGTGCAGGCAACAAAGCACAGCGGCGCCAATTGTTCTTGCAGCACAAATCTTATTGAGCATAAAAAGAACAATGCGTGCTCGCAGCACTGCGGGTCAGGGGCCAGGGCGTGCCAAAAGAGTGGAGCTCTTTTAAGATTTTTTTTGTGATAGCTGGGCCAGTGAGAAACACAGGCCACGTAAAAGCGCACAATGTCGGGGTCCTATTGTTACAGCTGCGATGGCGCAGGTCAGAGATATATGTTGTTTGTGGGCCCGTGCACATACGGAAAATCAACTCATTGGATGCATCGCCAGAACAGGGTGTATTTTTGAACCAGGCCAGTGGATGCTTCGCCATATTTTTGGCTGCCTTGTTTGGCCAAGCCGCTTGGATGCCTTTCGTGGTGCGGGCCGTGCGTCTGCAGATCCACAACTGCGTTCTGATCCTGAAGAACGAGCCACCACAACATGTAGTGAATGAGCCGAGCTGCATTTAATACGGTATATTGTTAAAATATTGGCATTTAGAAAGATTATTTTGGCAGGAGTTGGTATAGCGGGTTTGCGCCATTCAGGTAGTATGTTTGCATTGTGGGCAGGGCGTCGCTTGTGCATAGGCAGAAGTGCCGTTGGCAGTGTGGTTGGCGTTAGTTTTTGCAGTGTAGACTGATAAGCAGAGAGCAGCCAACTCCCTTTTTACGGGCGACAAGACAAGTTACATGTATTGTATTGTATTGCTATATCATTGCTAGAACCATATATATGCTATGTGTCTACTCAAAAACTACTACTAATGTCTTGTTGATCTGTTTCTTGGTTCTTTCTACTTGTCTCCTAATGCAAAACTGTACCCGCCAACTACACACGCCAATCACGCACAAACTTTGTTTCTCTTGACACAAAACACAAGAATTATTTCGATTGTCACAAACGCCATTCACTTGATGTGCTAATGGTTCTTTTAAAAACAGTAGATTCCGACTCGACTCGTGTGGTGTTATTGCCAAGCCCGCTAAAAGGTCATGTGTGTGGAAGATACCTTTTAGAGCTTATACTGCACTTCTCATCTCCTAATTCCCTGCCTGTATTCTTGCTTTGGCTTTCTTTGCATTCTGTGATTCTGCTTTCATCTAAAATACAACAGAACTCGACATCCGTAAAAGTCGACACATCTATACCGCCTCAATAGAATCGTGGAAATTGACTGTGTCGCCAGCCAAGTGGCCTGAGCAGAATAACAGCAATGAGCCAGTACCAGTTCTCCCTTCGCCTAGGCGACCGTGTCAAGGCCGAGCAGGAGCTAATGACTTCCGTGCGCAAGGCAACTAATCCAGACGAGACTGCGCCAAAGCGCAAGCATGTCAGAAGTATGTATAGCAACACAACAACAACATCGCTTCTTAACACCTACAGGGGGATTTTTTTTACACACATATAATTTTGCTTATCATTCCCTGCATTTGCCCGTTTCATTCTTGACGATGTACCCCTCTACTGTTTATAGATATGATCGTATTCACGTGGGATTACAAAACATCGATGCCGGTATGGGACAGCATGAAATCCCAGCCGCTTAAGGCTAATGAGGTGCAGTGCTACAAGGCAATAATATCATTGCACAAGGTCATCCGTGAGGGCCACCATGTGGCTATCCAGGAAGCGCTGACGCAAACCAAGTTCCTTGAAGACCTGGCACACGGGTTGGGTGGTGGGGCGTATTCGGGATGGCGGAACTACAGCGTGCTTATCCGCGCGTATGTCAACTTTCTTCTTGCCAAGCTCGAGTACCATCGTCTGCATCCCGAGTTTAACGGAATGTTTGACTACAAAGAGTACGTGAGCCTGCGCGGCACCAACGATCCAAATGAAGGATACGAGACCATTGCAGACCTTATGAGCCTGCAGGACCGTCTGGATGAGTTTCAGAAGCTCGTGTTCCGCAATTTTCAGCCAGCGTCCAACAATGAATGTCGGATTGCGTCTCTTGTCCCGCTTGTAGAGGAGAGCTACGGGATCTACAAGTTTGCGACACACATGCTTATTGCAATGCACCAGCGGGTCGACGGAGCCGAGGAAGCGCTAGAGCCGCTGCGCAAGCGATACAACTCGCAACACTACGCGCTGCGCAAGTTCTACTATGAGTGCTCGAACTTGCGATACCTGACGAGTCTAATAAACGTACCCAGACTGCCGCAGCATCCGGTGAATCTGTTTGGAGACGACTTTGAGCCGTCGCCAATCACGGATCGTGCTGAGTCTATGAGCGACCGCAACACGTCGACGCCGGCGTTGGGGAACTCAGGATCGCGCTCAACAGCCACAATTGACCTTGAAGCTGAGCGGAGGGCGGCAGAGGAGCTGCGGCGCAAGCAGGAGGAGGAGGAACGGCAGCGACAGGTGCAGATTCAGCAGCAGATTGAACTACGGCGCAAGCAAGAGGAGGAGGAGCGACAGCGACAGCTTCTTATCCAACAGCAGATTGAACAGCAGCGCCTTGAACAGCAGCGCAAACAGGCAGAGCAGCAACAAGCATTTGAGGAGCAGCAGCGGCAGCAGCAGCAGCGTGAGCAGGAGCAACTTGCCCAGCTACAGCGCGAGCAGCTACAGCGGCAAGTGCAGGGGCGGATGCAGGAGCTGGAGCAGCAGATGCTGATGCTGAAGGGCCAGCACGAGCGTGACCAGATGACAATTGACCAATACAACAAGCGTGTTGCGGCGCTGGAAGACCAGATTCGTCAGCTTCAACAGCTCCAACTTCAGCAGGATGCCAGCAAGGACGAGCTTATTCGACAGCTGCAAGAGCAGATCGAGCAATGGAGGCAGAAGTATGAGGCGCTGGCCAAGCTGTACGCGCAGCTGCGGCAGGAGCATTTGGATTTACTGGCCAAGTTCAAGCAAGTCAGTCTGAAGGCCAACAGTGCAGCAGAGGTTATGGGTAGGATGGATCGGCTGCAGGGAGATATGCGGCGCAAGAACCTCGAGTTGGCAGACATGATGCGGGAACGCGACAAGGCATTAGCAGACCTACAGCGCATGGAGAATAGGCAGACGGATGAGGTGCAGCGTATTCGACGCGAGCTGGAGGACAGTGAGGATCGTGTACGTGAACTGAGCCGCAACAGAGGAGCCGAGGCGCAAGAGATGCTGCGTAAGTTTAATGCAGAGAAAGACGAGCTTCGACACCAGCTTGAAGCGAAGGCAGGGGAGGCAGAGCGGGCACGCAAGCAGTACGATGACCTACAGGCTGACCATGCGAGGCTACAGAGGACCAAAGACGACGAGATAGCGGTGATGCAGGCGGGGATGGACCACAGCATCATGGCCATGGCGGAGCTGAAGAAACAGGCGGGCAGCGGACAGGGTGACGTGCAGCGCCGGTTGGACGGCGTTCTTGCAGAACACGCGCAGAAGCTGAAGCGCATCCTGGACTCGATTCTGCGTGTGTGCGCAGACAAGACGGACGAGGCAGTTTTCAACTTGAACGACCCTGGCAACGGCGGAAACATGACTGCGACGGTGGAGCACGTGCTTGCAACGATCGAGCAGGTTCATGATCTGGGCAAGTCGCTTGCGGCGTCATTTGCGGGATACCTGACGAACCCCGACGGAGACCAGACGCAAGTGATTGCAACGGCGGTGGGGCTCTCGAACGGGCTGGAGCACCTACTGGCGAACATGAAGGGCGTGTCGCGGCTGGCGCGTGGTGAGGACGCGGTGGAACGAATTATCAAGGCGTCGCGGCAGACGGCGGCGGTGGGGCGGGAGTTTTTTATCAAAGGCCAGTCCGGAGCGATGGAACAACTACTGGCATCTGAGCGGCACGGGGTAGTCCTGGACACCAATCACGAACTGCAACAGAGGCTAGGGACGCTGACAGCGCTGGTGGAGGGGCTGATTCCCAAAGACGTCCACAAGGTGTCGGTTAGCAACACCAGCGAGGACGTGTCAGATTTGGTGGAACGCGAAATGCTCGGCGCGGCGCGGGCAATTGACGAGGCGGTGGCGCGGTTGCAGGCGCTGGCCAGCCAGCCGCGCGACGCGACGCTAAGCGACCAACAGGTGCAGGTGCACGACGCAATTCTGGACTCGTCAATGGCAATGACCAATGCAATTGCACAACTGATCCGCGCGGCCACGGCGTCGCAGCAGGAGATAGTGGCGCAGGGTCGCGGGAGTAGCACCAAGACGGCGTTCTACAAGAAGAACAACCGGTGGACAGAGGGGCTGATCTCAGCAGCCAAGGCGGTGGCACTGGCGACGAACAGTCTGGTGGAGACGGCGGACGGAGTCATCAAGGGCACGCGGACGCTGGAGCACCTTGTGGTTGCGGCACGCGAGGTGTCGGCAGCAACGGTGCAGTTGGTGGCGGCATCGCGGGTGAAGTCTCAGCTGTACTCACGAACCCAGGAGCGGCTTGAGCTGGCGGCAAAGGCAGTCACGGAGGCGTCGGCGCATCTAGTGCGCGCGACGCAACGGCTTACCGAGAAGGAGGAGGAGGAACGGCAGGGCGAGGACTACGACAAGATGAGCAATCTCGAGTTTAAGAGCAAGGAGATGGAGCAGCAGGTCAACATTCTCAAGCTCGAGAAAGAGCTGGTCGGGGCTAGAAGACGGCTTGCGGAGATGCGCCGGCATGGCTACCATGCGGAGGAGGAAGAGGAGAGTGCGGTGTAAGGCTTTATGGTAAGGTGGTGCAGTGTGCTGTACGATGCAGTGTAGAATGTATGGCACCAGCAGAGCAGATAGTAACATTGTTGGCTATTGTTTTTTAATCTTTCAATTTTTTTATCTTTTTTTTTTCTATATATATATATATATAACCTGTTTTACACATTTTGTTAGATTTTTTATTTAGCTAGTATATAAAGTAATATTGGTCAGGCAAAATTATCTAACATATAGAATTGTCTAGAAATCTTGGATGTGTTTTGAGGCATCGAGCTCCTAAGAAATAGCAGACTGTTGGAGGAAAAGGATGAGTTACACGTCATAGACTTGTTTTCTTTAGAAACGAGAAATACGGTGAGCCTGAGCTGTGGTGTGTCATCATGCTTCTTCTTCCGATCCGTATCCCAGCATCCCAATCTGAGGCATTGGAATCGTGATACTACTGCTGTTTTAAACTTCCGACATCTCTTATTTAGCCTGCATGAGGGGGAAGGAAATTCCTGAGCGTTTTCAGCGTGGAAATGCTGTGCTTCCTACTGATCAGCCGCAGAAACTTACCAAGCGCCGCAAGAAGATCACCAAGCAACTTAAAACGCAGACAACACAACAACAACATTCAGAGTAGTCATCACTACTCTAAATCAGGAAAAAAGACTGCTTAACATGTAATCATTTATTAGCTTAACCGTTTAAAGCAACTAGAAGCAAGATGTTCTTTCTGCGAGAAGAGAGACGGCAAACCACCCCAAGAGAATGCTAGTAAAAATAGATGAGTGCTAGTAAAAGCATATAAATGGTAGCATGCGTACAAAATGCGATCACGGTCGCTCAGCACTGGTGCTCTTGCTGCGGCGCGGGCCAGTGGATGGTAGCCTACCGGAAGTGTCCCGTGGCGGAGCGCGACTGCGATGGCGGGGACGCTTCTTGAAAAAAGCAGCAGGGACAGGCAAAATAGCCGGCGGAGTTGGCTGCGGACCGACAGCGTGTGAAGACGTGCGTGGCGAATGCGCCGACAGACCAGGAAGCGTAGTAGAATCTGCATTGGTATCATGGTAGGCCAGAGGCAGCGGGCCAGGCGGATGACGCGGTGCATGCTCGACTACTGCGCTGTGGGGGCGCTTTGATGCGGCGGCGCTACGGGGCTGCTGTTGAGTGCTACTGGATGGCTGCTGCTGCTGCTGCTGCTGCTGCTGCTGCTGCTGCTGCTGGGGGCTGCTGGATAGCTGCTGGTCCAAAATCTCAGGAGCACCGCCAAGGCTGGCTAGCGCAGCGTCGCAGCTAGAAACAAGCCGCGTGTTGAGCGCAGGCTTTGCGCGGGCGGAATCGCAGGCAGCAGCGACAATACGGCGGCAGTCAGCGCGCGTCGATGGAAATACAGTAGCAACGGCGACGACAGCGTCGAGCATAGCAGTCCATACCGCGGGCTGGACTGCATGTAGCAGCGTAGTCTGGGCGTGTGGCAGCAAGACCTCCCGCGCCATGGCCTCGTTCGCAGGCACGGGGTACTGCACCACGACAGCAGCGGCCAGGCGCGCAGCAAAAGACTGCAGCGGCGGCGGAGCCTGCATCAGTAGCTCCGGAACAAACTCGGCGCATGCGTGCATAGATGGCACATGGCGCACCATAGCGGTGATAGCTGCGGCGTCGTACGCCTGGAAGTGCACCAGCTTCTGCACACCACGCTGCGCCAAAAAGCGCGCGTGCACAAACGCAAACAGCAGACGCCTTACGCCGCCAGGCGCGTGTGCAGTGGCCTCAATCGCTAGCTGCACTGCAGCCGCCTCCTGTAGCTGCGCCAACGCCTGTACGTGAGCGCCCCGCAACGCCCCGCCGCCCTGCCGTTGCGCAAACACGCGCCGCAGCGCTGCGTGCGACTGTGCCAGCGCTGCCGCTAGCGCCGTCAGCAGCACTTCTGTCAGCGCTGCCGATTGTAGCACGCGTGCGTCGCTGCGCAGAAACACCAGCGGGTCCAGCCACACGTCCTGCGCCGCCATTCGCGCCCGCCCGCGCCCGCGCCAAGCGTTTGCTGTTGCTGCCGCCACCGCGTGTGCGTCAAGCGCGTGCACTGCAAGCCACCCGCGCCGCACCGCCGCGGTAACTTCCACGCTGCCCGCACCCGCCACCCCGGCCTTGCACAGCCACTCCGCAAACTGCCCGCACGTGGCCATGCGCGCTGCTGCTGGAAGACGCGCGTGTGCTTCAATCGCCTGCTGTAGTCGCAATGCTGTTTGTGAGCCAAGACTATCCAAGCGAGTCGAGGAGGCTAGACAGCTCAGTGGATCCAAACAGCTCGCGGGGACCAGGCCTTTCAAGTCGCTCAAGCTGCCTAACCCCATTTCCCTTCCCAAATCTACACCACATTCCTCGTCATCTGCCCCCTCCCGCTGCAGCTCTGACTCCACCTCCAGCTGATCCGGGTGCTGTGCCGTCGCCATCGCTACCAGCTCCGGCCAGATCCGCTGGTACTGCGCGCTTCGCCGCACCCTCTGTAGGATCCACGACACTGGCACGCTGTCTACCAGCTGATCCGAGTACTCGCCGCGCCTAACTACACCTTTTGCTCCGCCAGGATGCTGCTGCCCCAGTCCTGCACTGACTGGCCTACTTGTCGCTCCAAGCACGCTATTCCGCATCGGCAGGCTGTCTGCCGCGTCCTCTGCCGCTCGCTTTCCAACAACTGTCGCCACGTTGCTGTCGCCTCTGCCCCGCGCCAAAAGCTGCGCATTGTAATGCAAAATGTAAAAAAACCCCAGCACCTGCGCCGGCGGCACCTGCCTTCCGGCTGCATCACTTATCTGCCGCGGCCCAAACGTCTGCCATAGAAACGCTTCGGGTATCGGAGTTATCACCGCTGACCGAAACACGGCTGTAACGTACACCTTGATCAGCTCCCCCATTTCGTTTGCCGATGCTGCACTTGCTGTGCGAACCAGCCTGCCAACCCACGGGCCCACATCCACTCCATTGGCCTCAAACATACCGTGCTGAATTGCAAGCTGTACTGCTTCTGTATATTGCTGCCCCTGCTCCACGGTCTTCGTCACCTGCTCAATGCTCCTTTCTGCTAGCCGGCGCGCAATGGCGCCGTCCGAAAAAAAGTCATCCCTGGACTGCTCTATTCTCTCTTTCAAGCTGAAGAGCCGCTCGTTTGGGAACCCAAAGTCCATTGCCAGCACGTCTGCCACAAGTCTGCCGGCTTCTCGGATATCTTCTGTCTTAAGTGCAATCAGCGCCTTGTCAATTTCTGTATCCGCCGCTGTAGTGGACATCTTAACAAACGCGTTGAGCGTGTCTTTTACTGTGTTATCTGTCGCAAACACCGCCAACTCTATCAGCAGCGCTACGCAGACCGCTACACTCTGTGCATCCGCTGCCATTTCCGACGTCGCTTTAAGAAAGTTGTAATCTGCTTCTCCAACGTCAAGCTGCAGATAACCAATCAACCCCGCAACTACCCGGACAAATGACACCGCGCTTCGCTGCCTTTCAGCTTTTTTCATCTCATAGTACCGCCGGTACACTGCCGCGCGCATCGTATCTCCAGCTGCTACATACTTTGGTTTTACGCCATTGCTCCGTTTACCAATCCATGTCGCTGCTCCCCTACAAAATACCTCGCAAAGCAACTCTACTGCGTCGTCCACGCCGCCATTCTGATGTATTTCCGCAGCTAGCGTCCTGAACATCACTCCTGGAAGAACATGTCGTCGTTTAAGCTCATTAGCAACAAGCCGTGCGGCATCACTGCTGCTTCCTGCAATGCTATCCACTATGTCTCTTATGGCCGCTTTGTATAAATCAGGCTGCACTATATACGCATCTAACAACTCCCGCAAAATGCTTCGCAATAACTCTCGACTGTCTTGGCTGTCATTACTTTGTAGCATTGCCTTTACAACGCTCCTGCCGCTATCCACAAACACCAGCCCGCGAACCGATGTCTCAAACCTCTCCCATAGAATATTGCAATTGTTAGCTATCTCCTCCATAATTGCTCCAACCTGCGACTGCACAAATGTTTTCGAGTTGCTTCTATCTCTGCCACTGTTGCTACTGGTACCGTCTAATTCAATATACTGTGGCCGATCTGCTGCTTCTTGTATGTTATCCTTATCAACAATTAAGAGCGAACATCTGGTCTTCAACTCTGCCCAAAGTGTATTTAACTTCCGATCCAATTGGCTCTGTGCGCTAGTCGAGTTTTCCAAGCTGTGTTTGCTTTCTAGTACCTTGTATATCCTGGGTGTACGGTCGAGGAGCTCATATATCTGGATAAGTACTATCCGAATCCGTCGCCGCATTGGCCCATCCGCAAAGTCGCGAATGTCAGCCTTTGACTACACACATTTCAAGACAAGGTGATAAAATGCAGTCCGCGCCACAATTGCATCATGCTGTATGGATATTTTAGGATGCTGGTTTAGTATGTTTGCCATGCTAAACCGCCGCACATGTGCTTTTATGATATTGCCCATCCCTCCCAAAAATCCATGATGATGGCGTAATTACTCCTATTGGACTAATATTGCCACAACCATGATCATTATTTCCACTTCTTTAAAGAAAAAGAGACTCTCCAGCCAGCATAACATTTGTTTCAAACATTCTCAGGCACATCATCTAGTCGACAAGTTTGTAGTACAAAATCACATAAATTAATACATTACCTGCTCAAGTATGTGGCCTGGTTGCTTCAGTCGCACCCGCCAATGTGTGTATGCCTCACGAGTGACCGTGGAGTAGTCTTTATATGAAGATACCACCAAGCTATCATCAAAAGTAGGCACATTGCCATTGCTCAGCATGGGTGCTTTACGTCCATCTTCTATTATTTCAGCAGATTGTGGTGCGTGACTAGGGGTGCCATGTGCAAAGAAGGAAGTAGCCGATGCTGATGATGCTTGTAGTCTGTCTTTTGTTTGGGCTTTGTCCTTGGCTTGGACAGTGTCAGGTTCAGCGACATTGGTGGTTGCAAGTTTGCTGGAAATAATGGTACTGCCAGCTACACATCCACCACCAATGACCTCCTCTTCCTCCTCCCCCACTTGATGATGCTCGCTGTATTCAGGAGCTGTGCGAATTGCACTTGTGTCCTGGTCAGTAGCTGCAACATCTGGGTTTGACCCAACAGCACGATATGGTGCATCAGGCATGACGTATACTCTGCTAAAAGCAAAGAAAAATAAACTAAGAGACGTGCTGCCCTATAAGAGGCGTAGAGGCAGAAACGATAAGCTATGAAAGCTGCGCAAGCAGGAAAAAAACAGTCCACCGCACAGTTTTGAAAGTGAATGAGAATAGCAGAGTCAGTAGTAACAGCAAAGGCTACTCTCGTAGACACAACTTGTTATAGTAAAAAGTAACCTCCCCGACCAACTTGCTTCAAGATGCGAGAATGCTCTAGAAATTCAGCCTGTAATGTGTGTGTGGTGGGCACAAGGTTTCTTACTTTCTGTCCCAGAAACAAAGGAGGAGAATTTCCATTTCTTTCCAGAGTAATTTCATATAATCTCCCTCCCATTGTCTACATGATCCCAAATCTTGAATCATTGATTGATCAGTATTTCAGTAAGCTCCACCACGGAAAAATCTTCCAACCACTCAAAAAAAAAAAAATTGTTCCGTCCTCAACGCATTTTCGGTCTGCGGACAACACAAACGCTTGTTTCTTTTTCACACCATTAAAAAAGTAGTCTTTTCTGCGTAGTATATACCATTGATTACCCAATTTATCGCTCTCCTTCAGTGCTGACTAGACCAGTAGTGATTATTAAAATACCTTTATTATCATTAGCACGCACCACCTTGTGTGCTAGCTAGCTTAAACTATGCAGCAGTTCCGTACTCTCATCTCCCGACGCGCACCGCGTTCTCTAGGCCGGCTTTCTGGTCCGGGGACTGCGGCTGCTAGGGTAGTACCTCTCTACAATTGTGTCTTGGCATCCAAGACACCGTTGTATGCAACTTCCGGATGTATGCACTCACTAATGCGCAGTATCTCCAGTGAAGCTCTTTCCCGCGAGCCTCCTCACGAAGATTTATACAATGCAGCATCGCTTGACACTGCTTCTGCTCAGAACGAGTATGTACCTGTTCCATTTAAATCCTACAAAAATGTTGATCCCGAAACTATGCGGGCTATCACAAACGTTCTTAAGTTTGAGACTGCTAGTAAGGTTCAGGATCAGATTATCTCGCGCATGCCGATCAAGGGCGACATTTTGGTCAAGGCGAAGACTGGAACTGGCAAGACGATTGCGTTTTTGATTTCAGCTATTGAGGCAATCCGGCGCGAATACGCACAGTCACCCGACCGCAAGCGCAAGGGGCGCTCGATTGGGTGCCTGATTATTAGCCCCACCCGCGAGCTTGCTAAGCAGATTGCAATAGAGGCAGAGAAGCTTGTCAAGTTCCAGGGCTGGGGCGTGCAACAGGTTGTTGGCGGCGAGAGCATGAACAGGCAGCTTGCAGGGTTGTCTAGGATGCGATCAGATATTGTAATTGGAACGCCAGGACGTGTTGTCGATTTTCTTCAAAACCAGGAGTCTTTCAAGGAACAAGTTGCTGCGACCAAAGTACTTATTCTCGACGAGGCAGATATGATGCTTGATATGGGGTTCCGCAGCGAGGTTGACAAGATAATCGAGAATATGCCCGCTGATCGCCAGTCGTTCTTGGTGTCTGCGACTATCGACAAAAAGGTCAAAGCTCTTGCATCCAAACTACTTAGCCGCGAAGTTGAAGAAATTGACTGTGTGGGCAAGGACGACGCAAACACGCATGCCAACGTCAAGCAGGAGTACATCCAGGCAGATTTTTCGCAGCATCTTCCGGTCATGTCAGATCTGATTAACTCACATATCGCGCGGAACAAGGCTGAGGGGCGCGGAGCCAAGATTGTTGTTTTCCTTCCGACAGTCAAAGCAGCAGACTTTTACGGAAACGTGCTTCGCAACATGCTTAGCAAGAATGCTCCTTCGGAGGATATGGCACTTAATAGGTCTCGTGCTCCACGTTTTGGAAACCGGGGCCGCAACACGTTTGACGACGTAGTTAGTCTGTATGTGCTCCACGGTAGGCTAAGCCAGATTACACGCACACGGAGATCGAATATATTCCGTGGATTCCCTGTTAATGCTGGCAGCACGTCGATCCTAGTGACTACTGATGTCTCTGCGCGTGGTGTCGACTACCCGGATGTGAGTATGGTTATTCAGGCTGGAATTCCGTCTGAGACTCCGGCTTATATTCATCGATTGGGACGCACCGGACGCGCTGGCAAGTCTGGCGAGGGTGTGATTCTGCTGTCGCCTATGGAGATGCCGTTCCTTAAGGAGATTAAGGATGTGCCCATCATTGAGAGCGAAAAGTATACCCCTGAATATATCCAGAAGGTATGCAACTTTGAGACTGACTCTGGCAAGCACTTTGCGTCGCGCTGGGCACGGGTACTTGAAAGGTTGGACCCCGAACAAGCATTTGCTGCTTACATCTCGCTTGTGGCGTTCTTTGCTGCTTCAAAGGATTTGATTCGCAATCCTAACAACGAGATGATTATAGATGGAGTGAAGGACGCTTTAAAGCCTTTTGATCTTCCTCCGCCGTCTCTTCCACGGGGTCTTCAGATGCAACTGTCATCATCTAGCTCAAATAGGGGCGGGTATGGAAATAGCGGACAGCGGGGCAACGGCTACAATCGGAGCAATAATCGTATGCGTGACGAAGGTTATAACCGGTCTAACATATCCCGTGAAGGTGGCGGTAGCTACCAAGGAAGTGGGTATGGTTCTCGTAATGGGTACGACAGAAACAATCGGAACGACCGTGAAAACCGGGGTGAAAGGCAAAGCTGGATGGGCCGCGGCAGCCGGAATGATCGTGGCAGCCGGAATGACCGTGAAACTCAGGGTGGGCGGCAAAGCTGGATGGGTCGCGGCAGGAATGACCGTGGCGGAAGAGATGGTCAGAACAGTGGATTTTCTCGGGGTGGTGGCGGATCGAACTGGGACGGATCGCGGTTTTAAGTTTTTTGTTTTTTGATTGTGGATTTTCGACGTTTAAGGGGTTGGATCGCTTACTTTTTTATTTTGCACAAAAAATGCTGTTTTAAAGACCTCGGTTGTTTTCTTTTTCCAATAATTATAGTCTGTTTCACGCATTTTGTTAGCTTTTGTCTAGAAATGTTGTTTGTGTTCTAAGACTTTTTTTTTCCTGCTTTGGACTAGTCCGTTCGTCTATGGACAACAATAGGTAAAATGAGCGAATACGCAGTATCCGACAAATGTCAGTCATGTTGTGGTGATTTGATTGGTTCGTGTATAAAGTAGAGATGCCAGATAACATCACAACATATAGCATTGTATAAAAGTGTTGGATGTGTTCTAAGACTCTCTTCTGCCTTAGAAGGTAATAATAAAGCTAAAAGGCTAATGGGTGCTTCAAAAATGTCACAAGAATGGAAATCTACCAAATAAATGGAACCAGTGCTGGACGATTATGTAGGAGTCGGTCTCCAAACACTTGGCAATACCATTGCCGTGTCTCCCTGGCTGTAATGGCAAGGTTGATTAATGTCCAAATAACCACATACAGAATTGTGATAGAGTTGCAGCCAGTGACAATCCAGATGGACGTATAGATGAAGATCTCGCAGAGATAGTGTGGGCACAATACATGGTCGAACAGATCGCCGCAGGGCAGTGCATACAAGCTGGCGAGCTGTTCTTTGGCTCGAAATTGACGTTTCTGGAGACCCTGGCGACGAAGCTGAAACAGAATCTGATGACAGCGCGACTGGTGCAAGGATGCGTAGGAGAAGAGAACCAAGCCAGCGATGACTATCCACAGTGGCACAGTATTTCTGCCAAGGCCATAACACCTGTCGACCACCAAAGCGAAAGGCGTAGCCAAATAGAAGATAAGGCCAACAACATACTGGCCCACGTGCATTCTGGCGCCAGTGGTCGGCTGGTCAAGCACTGATTCTTTGAGGCGTACGAAGACGTGCACATTGTACATTCCCAGACCAAGGAGCCCAATGCGATCTGGCACAGCAGCGTGGATGCCGCCATGGTTGGTCCACTGCAGGCTGGCCTCGAGTACTTGAAAAGACCTTGGTAAGCCGCTGTGGGGCGGACAGACGAGATCAAGCATCAGCATGGATCCGACGGCGGCGCCGACGTAGTAGAACTGTGAAAATAAGTTCTTTGACACGGTCGCAGATGCGCATAGGCGCGCAGCGACAGCTGGCCACGACTGACACATGCCTCCACGTATAGTGGACGTGACGCGCGTCTTTCCATACTTCACAAACGCCTCGCGCGTACACGGAGCCAGTTCAAACGCGATGGCAAGCCCAGCGAGCAACGCGTACACAGATCGAAGAAGATATACGAAAAGCATACACACAGACGAGATGGGCGAGGCAGAGAACGCTTAATTGGTTTAAAGGACGCAAAGTCTGTCTGCAATAGCCACCTACAAAGGCTTGCTATGTTGGGGCAGGGTGGATTTAATCCTGTCGCGCTCTTTGACTCGTTTTCGCACTTGCATTTCCTTTTACAGCAGATTACTCTAGCAGCAACAGATAGAATCACCACTGTGAAATGTCAATCTTCATCTCCGGCAACGACGCAGCACTAAGGCTGCTACTGGCCTTTGTCCCCGAGGCTGAAAAGGAGTTATCAGTGGATGCAGTAACTGACCAGCTGTCTCGCCTCGAACTGGGTGGCACAAGCGTCGAAGGCACAAACGCGGTGGCACAGACACTTGCAGCAAAGTACGACAGTGCCCTTGCTGGGTCTAGCGAAGAAGACAGGGCCGATATAAGCCAGTGGATGACTATGTCTGCTCGGCACGGCCAAGCCGAGCGCCAGACCTTTTCTCAGCTAATCGACAGCCACCTCGCGCAGCGGACGTTTCTTGTGGGCGACCGCCTCAGCCTGGCGGATCTGGTTGCTTTTGGAAACGTTTATACGTTCATGGGATCTCTTTCCAGCCAGAAGCGGTTTGCACTATGCAACTTCTCGCGCTGGTTTGATCTTGTGCAGCACACGCTGCCGGCGGGCTCGTTGGAGAAGGCTGGTCTCAGTTTAGTTGCAATCGACTTGTGTGCCCCAGCTCCGCCTAAGAAGCAGCCCGCCCAAGCCCCCGCAGCAGCGAAGAAGCCCGAGGGTGGTGCAATATCAGAGGGAAAGCAGCAGAAGCAAAAGAAGGACAAACAGAAGCAGAAGCCAGAGAAGAAGCAGCCGACACCTGCCAAGGACATTGTGGTCGTTCCCTCGATGATTGATCTGCGTGTTGGACACATCGTCGATGTCGAAAAGCACCCCGATGCCGATGCGCTGTACGTCGAGAAGATCGACGCAGGCGAGCCTGAACCGCGGACGGTGGTTTCAGGTTTAGTGCGCTTTGTTCCTATCGAGCAGATGCGTGACCGTGACGTTGTCCTGGTATGCAATCTTAAACCCGCCAAGATGCGCGGCGTTATGTCGCACGCCATGGTTCTTTGCGCAACAAGCTCGGACGGAGCCACCGTCGAGTTTGTCGAGCCGCCCAAGGGTAGCAAGCCAGGCGATCGCGTCTACTTTGACGGCTTCGAGGATGGCAAGCCTGAGGAGTTGCTGAAGCCCAAAATGAAGGTCTTTGAGACCATACAGCCTGGTCTTTTCACCAATGACTATCGCGAAGCCGGCTGGTACGATGCAGACAAGTGCTTCCACAAACTGCTGGTCGGCGGCGCTGTGTGCACCACTGCAACCGTCGTCAAGGGTACCCTTAAATAGTGCGGCTGCATGCTGCCTTTATTGATCTTTGCTCATCCTTTCCTATACATAATCTGTTTTACACATTTTGTTAGCTTTTGTCCGTCCATGAACAACGCTAGGTAAAATGTATGAATGCACGGTATCCGACAAATTTCTGTTACGTTGAAGATGTTTGGTTTGTATAAAAAGTAAAATTGGTCAGGCAAAATTATCTAGCATATAGAATTTTTTTTGGATATATTGGATGTATTTTAAGGCTCAAAGCACTTCCAAGACAAAACAGGTCACCAGGAAAACGGTAACTAGCCATGATCTTTTTTACTGTATAAACGAGAAGTGTTTTGAGTTAAGGTGCGCCAGGATCCTGCTCCTGTTTCTTCGACCAATCCCTTCCCCGATCCGTATCCCAATCTGAGGCATTGTAATCGTGATACTTCCGCTGCTATTTTAAACTTTTGGCATATAATTTTTAGCCTACGTAAACAAAAGAAAATTCCTGAGCGTTTTCAGCGTGGAAATGCTGTGCTTCCTACTCATCAGTTACAGAAACCTACCAAGCGCTGCAGGAAGAGCACCAAGCAACCCAAAGCGCAGACATCACAACAACAAAATTTGGAGTAGTCACTGCCATTCCAAGTCAGGAACAAGTCTTCTTAACATATATATATTTTTAAATTTTTCTTGAGAACTCATAAGCGCAAGCTGATGATTTACCCGGCTGCCTTGTGCCGCCCGTGAAAAAAACAGTTCAAGGCGCTAGTAAGGATAGCCAGCCAGCGATTAGCAGCAGTCCGCCCAGCGGGGTCACCGGCCCAAGCGCCTTGAACCGCTGGTTGTCAAGTACTAGGCAGTATATGGAACCAGAAAACATTAACGTGCCAGCAGTCCACAGAACTGGAGCAAACAAGCTGCGCCGCCCACTTGCTGATATTGCCAGCAAAGCTGCGGCATGGATGAGCTGATACCGCGAGGCTGTACCCCACATCTCAACTTTCTCTGGCTCCGGGACAAACTTCTTTAGCCCGTGCGCCCCGTATGCGCCGAGTGCAACGCCAGTCGCGCCCACGATAGCCGCGCATCTGAGAGCAAATGTCGATGTCATATCTATTGTTTTTTTTTTTTACACACGATTCGATAGCCGTAAAATCGCCCAGTGTTGATGCACCAGAGGTAAGTGCATTTAGTGCGCGATAACGCCGCACGCAGCCAGCAGAATCTGCGCTCAAATCTGCAGGTGATTCGATTAGTGAGGGTGATCATCCTCCCTTCCTTTAAAGTGGCTTGCACTCTATATAAACCTCATAATAAGTGACAACAGTGACAATCTCTCCAGCACTTAATTTTACTTTTAACACCTTTCCACTCAGCAAAAAATGAGACTCTCTCGCATGCTTTTCCAAACCTCACAAAAGGTATGTCTGTAATTCTACTCGAACGCAAGGCATAGCTCACTCTGCGTTTCTTATCTTCTATTCTAACCCTTTGAAAGAGAAAGAGAGCAAACTCGCTGAATTGCTCTACTAATAACCGCTGGTTGTTTGAGTCTTGGCCATGTAGGTCACAACGGGCATTGTTGGTCTCCCAGTCAACCCCACAGCTCGTACGCAGCTAATTGGTCTATACAAAAAGACGCTAGACGAGCTTAAGGCAAAGATCCCCGAGAAAGCGGTCTACCGGCAATCAGTTGAGGCCATTACAACACATCGTCTTAAGGTTGCCGAGGAGAACGAAGATGCGTCGGTGATCGAGAATCTAGTCAATGCAGGCCAGATCGAGGAGCTGGTGTGCCAGGCTGAGGAAGAGATTAATCTTATTTCGAAGATGGCAGAGTGGAAGGCATGGGAACCTCTGGAAGAGCCAGCACCTCCGCGGCAGTGGGAATATTTTAAAAAGGCAGCGCTCACTGAGTGATTGTTTGTGTAGTCGTTTAAGAAAGCTGTTTTGAGCAATTAAAGTATTGAGAGAGAAAACAAAATAATTAAACATAGCCGAGTTCCTTCGCCATTAGACTTCGCGCAGAAACCAGGCGGCTTCGAGGAGTATGTCAGCGACCGACTTTTCAAGCTGCTGCAGCCGAGGCATATTACATGATTCGAGCGGCTCTGCCAGCATGGGGAACAGCAGAGTTCCAGGCGCTCTTATCGAGCTTTCGGGGCCAAAAAGCACGTGCTTATACCACCTTTGGCGGGGGATACCAGTGGGGTCGAGGAGATGCCGCTCAAGGCCAGATATGCGATCGTTGACCGAAGCGCGCAACGCAAGACAGCGTGCGCGGCGGCGACGTCCAGCCATCTGGCAACCCTCGCCATACACTGAGCGCAAGTGCTTCATATCGTGTTTGACTATACGTGCACTAATAAGAAGCTGGTGCTGCGCAGCACGCAAGCGGCGAAGCTTTTTGGGTGCAATAGCGTCCCTCCAACACAAAGTCATTTGCTTCTCAAGCTGGTCAATGTAGTGCTTCAGGTCCTTTGCGTAACAATGTACGCAGTGTCCCAAGATAGGGTCGTCGGAAAGCTTAAGCGTAAGCAGACCCCACAGCTCCGCAGTTGCCCGATGCAGCTGCATGTCAGGGTCGACGTAGCTAAGCATGCGCTTGAGGCTGTCAAAGTTTGAGTGGTGTGCACCTTTGCTGCCGGTAAAACCAAGATCTACCACGGAAATGCCTGCGTGTGCCATAAATGAGACAGAATCGCTGGTCAGCTTCGGCTGATGTACTGTGGGCTTGCGCATGCGGCCGCCTGCCCCGTTGAAGCTGCGACCGTCGCTTGCTCCATCCGTCGAGTAGCGCAGCCACGCATCATAGATGGTACCATTAAAATGTGGCTGCTGCACCTGCCTCGCCACCGTATACAACAGTTCCCTCATTGCCGGCGACGCAGCAGCCTTAAACACATCTCCAGCAACAGCAGCGCCCACATTCACATAGGCAATTGCGTCTGAGCGCAGCCAGTCAATGTTCTCTTCTACCCACTCTGTCGACCCGACATATCCGTACTCCCCCGCATCCCACGATGCAAGAACGATGGTGCGTCGGGGCCGCCAGCCAAGCTTTTGCAGCTCGCCAAACGCACGTGCAAGCTCCAACAGCACTGCAGACCCTGAGGATGAATCAGATGCTCCAGCACTCCATGCATCGCGATGGTTGCCAATCACAACGACCTGCTCTGGTGATTCCCGGCCCTGAATGCGCCCGATTACGTTCTGAATCGGCGTGATCTTGTACTCGACGCTATTTACAAGGTTCACTACAAGAGTGCTAGGGCCGGTCCAATACCTTATGCCTCTGGACGTAAGCCCTCCAGCCCAGCTGCGGTCAATGTCGGCTACGTTTATGCCGTGGCCCTGAAGCGCATTCAAGAGCGGCTGCGCATCCTGATATGAAAGCGGGAGCGATGGAATCCTATTCAGGTTTGTGGCATCCGCCGGCGAAAGACGCTGTGCGTGCCTGGTAGATGCGTAACCTGGCGTCAACGGGTCGCCAGGATATATACTAAAGCGCAGCACTGAGTCACGCTGCACCGACGACTCGGGTCGCCAGGGACCGTCTGGATATACCTTGCCCATTGTATAGCCATCTTCTGCCGGGTCAGAGTACACAAGCATGCCGCGCGCACCTGCTACCTCTGCAGCAAACAGCTTGGTGCCGCTGTGTGTCTTCCCGTGACGTACCAGCACAATTTTGTCCCGAAGGCTAACGCCAACATTTGCAAGGGCGTCAATGTCCTCGGCCGTACCGTAGTTTGCATACACCAGCTGCCCAGTAACATTACCGTGCGCAGAGTGGCTATGAAATGCTGGAAGGTTGTTTGGATCATCCGACGCGTAGTCGCCAGGAATTGAATCTTCTGTAAGCCCTGCCTCATATATCACAGTATTGGTGCTTTCGTTAAGTAGCGCAACGCGTTGGTCAAGAGGACGGTTGATCCAGGTATAATACTCTGAAATCTCTGTGACGAGTCCCTGCTGTGTAAAGTAGTTGCGAGTGTACTCTGTCTGTGATATATTGGCACCGGCGAAATGTGTGCCCGATGTGTAGTATTCAAGGTTATACCGTAGTCGACTAGTCGATAGAATACTCTGAAGTACACGCGAAGGATCAATGCCGCCGCTGCCAGCACGTTGCTCCGGGTCAGCACCCGCAAAGGCACTCATTCTTAGAGTATTTGGAAGCCATGAGTATGTGACTAGTAAAAATACCAAAGCTGTAACTGAAAGTAGCACTGTAACCATTCGTCGGACAGTTGTGTCAGAGTGTTGTAGGAGCTCACCCTTGGTTGGTTCCCGTAGCTGCGGATCCGCAGATGAAAAAAGGTTGTTTTTGTCGCTAGGCCTGCCCATAGGATAAAAGTACAGCTAATATACAAATGTCGTGTATTTTCAAGAAACCGAGCTGGAGAAGGAAAAAAAAAATAGCACGTCTGAAAGCTGCAACCGACTAGCGGCCGAGCGTGTCTGGGCAACAGCGCTAATGCAAGTGTGCCCTCCGTGATCATGCGCCAAAGAGGGAGGTGGCTGGAGCGGGTACTGCAATCACTGGCACGAGACAGCTCAGATCGAAGATAACACACTTTTACCTCCGCTTAAAATTTTTAATAGCCTTTCGTGCGCTGTCGCCAACGCATTTTGCATTCTACACATCTAAGAAAAACCACACTTCCACAAATGAATTCAAGCATTATTGGGCAAGCAAGAACCCAGAGTATGGTCGCTCTGCTGACAAGCAGTCGCAGCTGCAGCTGCAGCATTCTTACCAGGTCATACAGCGCGCGCGTTGGAGTAGGAAAACTTGGTATATTGATGATGAACATGGGCGGGCCGCGGACTCAGGAAGATGTTGCACAGTTTCTCAGCAATATATTCCTCGATAGAGACATAATAAAGCTACCGATGCAAAACATCCTCGGTCAGTTCATTGCGCGACGTCGAGTGGAGAAAGTCAAGCGGCAGTACATGGAGATAGGGGGCGGCTCGCCAATCGAGAAATGGACCCGAATCCAGGGCGACGGGATGGTCAATGCACTCGATCGCACGAGTCCTGAAACAGGACCACATAAATACTATGTCGGCTTCCGATACACGGAACCCAGCATCCGGAGCGCAGTCGAGGAGATGCTGAGCGACAACATAGATCACGTCATTGCGTTTACTCAGTATCAGCAATACTCGGGCTCAACCACGGGAAGCAACTTTAATGAGCTCTACCGAGTCCAGAGGCAACTTGACCCCGGTTCCAAGTTGCGCTGGAGCTTTATCGATCGATGGGGCGCCCATCCAAAGCTCATTAGCGCCTTTGCGGACCGCGTCGAGGCACAAGTGAAAAGGCTGAAGGACGATGTTCGCCAGAAAACGCCAATCCTGTTTTCTGCGCACTCGTTACCACTGAATGTGGTTGACCGCGGCGACCCGTATGTTGCTGAGGTTGGCGGGACCGTTGCTTATGTTGTGGACGAGCTGCGGCGTCGCGGTATCACTAACCCCTACCGCCTGACTTGGCAGTCAGCAGTTGGACCCTTGCGGTGGCTTGCGCCACAGACAGAAGATGCAATCAAAAGCTACGGGGGAAAAGGGTACAAGTCGCTGGTGATGGTGCCAATTGCATTTACCTCAGACCACATCGAGACGCTGTTTGAGCTTGACATTGAGTATGGCGAAACCGCACAGAAAGCTGGAATTGGTCAGTATCTTCGCGCTGAAGCTCTCAATGATCACCCACCGTTTATCGACGCTCTGGCGACTATTGTCAAAGAGCACATTGACGCCGACTTTCCAACAAGCGCGCAGCTCCTTTTGCCAGATCCCGGGGAAGAATCAGAGCAGACCGCCCAGACGCGGCAGTGGATTGCGTCGCAGGCAAGGCCGTTAGATTAGCTGGTATTGGAAGAAATTCTCAAAAGCAGAACAAACCAAAAAAAAATAATAAACTTCAGAGCCAGTTTTTAAACAGATGGCTAAAAAAAAAAAGGACAACAAATGAAACAGTACACGCAACACTGTTAAAGTGAGACCCAACCCCCAATGTCGAAGGCCTGGTCGATCTTGCGTGCAATAAATACCGGTATCTTCTGCGTGAGCACCAGCCTGCGCATCTCCTCGTAGCGGGTATTGTTGATAAACAGCGGGCGACCACGTTTCAGCCCCAGATCCACCTCCCCGTGCTGATCCAGATATGGCGCTGACATAAAGCATCCATTATCGTGGTGCAGCAGCAGCAGGCCGCACTTTTTGACCAGCAGGTACACGCCCACAGTCCCACCGCACGTCTTCATGTGCATGTTACATTCACCGACGCCGTCCTCCTCGCAGCAAAAACTCTGAGCGCAAACAAAGCTGCCACACAGCAGACAGAGCGCGGGGTCACTAGGGACACCGTTGCAACGCGGACAGAACGATTTTGCCGAGCGCTCAAACAAGATCTCAAAGCGGTCAGGCAGGTCGACAAGTGAATACAACGTGGGCATCGCAACTGGCACTGCCATAGTGCACCCTGCACCAAGTGACATAGGCGATGTATGGCGGCGGCGGAACATGCGCAGCTCAGAAAGCCAGCCCTCCACAAGCTGCAGCATGCCAGGCTGCTGTACAGGGTCAAACAGATGGTGTATGCTAGGAAGATTCAGCAGCTTAAGAAGTCGCGCACATTCGGGTTCGGACTGCGCTAAGACCTGAGTTCCGTAGCCGTCGACCCCCAACGCTTGATGGCGCTCGGCATGGAGCCACGGCGCCTCACGCGCAATGTCTAGACCGTATTGAAGGTTAAGCAGGAGCACCACGCGTCGAAGAAACGGGAGAACAAGCGTGGCTACCAACTTGGTGACTGTAACGGGGTGTGCAGCAGTCTGCAGCCGCTCCAGAGCGTCAGCGTCAGCGTCGGGGCCCTGGAGCTCGCGAATTGTCCAGGCCACCAATGCCTGGATCCCACTTGACGCTGCCTCCAGCATTGGCGCGTCGTTGCCGCTCGATAGAACCGATGGCAAATTTGCATCACGTGCCTCGGGCGCATCCACCCACGGCTGGGGTATGTGGCTGCCGTGAGCACGTCCAGGTCTGGTCAGAGACAACGGCACTGGTGTCCCTGTGGCAAAGCTGCTATCCTCTGCACTGAATGGCAGGCTCTGTGCAATGCGCAGTGCTTTGGGTGCAGAGCTATACTCCCCGAGCAGACTGTCACCCACCGCAACACACACGCGGATCAACTCGGCTGTCAAAAACAGGCGCGCAAGGTGCCATACATCAAGCCCAAACGGAGCCACTAGCGAATGGCTCAGCTCAGAAAACTTGGCAAATGTGTCTTGCATTAGGAACGGTTTTGCCACGGTGCTTTCACTGCCACTGAGCCAAAGAGACTGCTCACATAATGACTCGCGTGAGCACACATGCTGAGAGCCGGTGAGCGGAGCCAATGAGCACTCGAGGTCCTTGAGCATCTCGAGCCGCGTCCGCGCAAGGATGTCGCCCTGCATGCTTGCCGCTGTCGGCACATGCAGTACAGACGAAGAAGTCAGCTGCTGATGAGACTCTGCGATCAGCGCATGCAGCTGCTCAGCGGGAGTCGTCTGCACAGCCTGCGCGTCAGTGACATTCATATTGGACCGCCTAATATCCGAGATAGGTCCAAGGACAGAGCGATATTGTAGCTCCGAAATTTTGCTGAGCGAGTGCATAAATATAGCCAATGATTCAGGCACGCCATCTGAAAATGTTCCAGAGGGCAGCGTGCGCGAATCTTCATGATCAAACACTGGTGGGTTTCTAACCCCACGCTGGGACAACTCCAACACCTCAAACGTGTGCGCAACCAGCGCGTTGGCCGCCCTGTCAAAGGGAAATGGGCGACTCTTGGCACCCTGCAGTTGACCTGGCAGGCTGCTGTTGGTGTTTCCTATCAGCTGTCCTGCAGTAGGCTGAGGCCCTCCATTTGCCCCGAGCACCCGAATGTGGTCGAGAATGTTTTGGAGAAATGGTGGAAAGACGCTTGGCTGTGACTCAACTATGGGCCCCTCAGCGCGAGTGCGCATAACTGCATCGCTGTGATCATCGCAGTGCGTATCGACCCTATCCTCGTCTTTGTCCTCATCCTCACCATCTATGTCATCATCACTGTAGCTACCATCGTCCCTAGTCAGCTTTGCAGAAGTTTCGAACGATTGACTCTCGACAGAGTTATAAGTGCGGTTCACAAGTGCGCCTGCGCTAACCTTTGTCTTGCCTCTTGACAAATGCTCGAAAAGAGATGGCGAAGGGAGGCCGACATGGTTGTCTCGCTGCACATTCTGTAGAACTTCATACAGCCGGTTGTACATATATTGATATGCCTCCAGTTGTTCGTGTAAGCGCAAATCAACCTCTGCTGGAGCCTGCACACCAGGCATGCTGCCGGCAATGTCGGGCGTCGAGACATGACTGCCAGCGTCAGCTGTATGCTTGCGGTGCTGGTGGGGCCCGCTATCAGCGACCTGCCGACTGACCAGCCAGTGCACCAACCGCGACAGAGGTATGGTCAGGCGCTCTGAACCCGGCGCAATGCCCAGCGCACTGCCTGCAAGCTGTGGCAGGAAGCGCGACAACAGCGTATGAATACCCAAACCGCTAGGCAACCGCTGTGCGCCACGAATAAGGTCATCCAGGCGTGGTATCGAGTCTGTAAGGCCGTCTGTAAAACTAAATGGAAAGCTGCCAGCACTGTTCTGCGCAGCCGCCGCACTGGCACCTGCATGCTCCCTATCGCGCACTCCATCGTTCTGGTAGCTCTGCAAACCCGGGACCGCAGCTACATCGGCTGCAACACTAATGCCCGCCGCCTCGCCGCCGCCACTATTGGCACTGCTGCTGTCTCTACCCACGGGTGGCCTAGTCCCACTAGCCGACCCAAGTGCCTCGCCAAATGGCTTCCAATCCTCCAGCAGCCAGCGCTCAAACGCAGCCATGTGCTCGACGGGCGTCTGAGAAGCCTGTGACTTGAACCGACTCGGGTCGCTGTCTGCAACCGCCAGCGGATCGTACTCGGCAATGTCTGGCAGCGCGGGGAGAAGCACGTTTCCGAGACTCTTGCACAGTGGGCATAGATACTCTTTGCGATGCGGGTTCTCTGGATGGTTGCGAGTCGGCTGCTGCTGGCGCTTTGCCTCAATACCCTGACAGTACTGCATGAAGCAGCGCATATGCATTAGATGCCCACATGTGCTTGCCACCATCCCCCGCTGATGGTACATCACTGGGAATCCCTTCAGTCCAGATGTCGCGCCATACGCGCCATGCGCAATCTGATTCATCGCCCGCAGTTGGTCTCCAGTCCTTGCTTGTCCTGTGTTATTGCCCTGCATCGCATCAGCCATGTCGCCAGGACTCTGCAACACATCTGCGCCAAGATCACCAGTTGACGAATCAAGCTCACTTGGCAGCCGGAGGATGTCTATCACATGTGCCGCATCTGAAAGCGGCGCAGTGCGTATGGCACGGTTCGCCTGGATCAGCGCCAGGCTTCCATATGGGCGCGAGCCGTCGCACTCCTCCTGGCACAAAATGCACGCACCGCAGGGTGCGCTCCACAGCGGTTGATGCACCCGCTGCGCGTCGACACCCTTCCCCTTGTCACAAGTGCTTGGCAGCACATCTGCAGCTGTGTGCTCCTCAAGGCTCTCTTCGTCTGTCAGCTCGGCAAACTCGTCGCCGTACTGAGACATGAAACTCTGCTGCTGGCTAGCAAACTCTGCCATGATCGCTGCCTGCCGCGCCTTTGCCGCCTGCTTCTTCCGTTCGGCTGCCTTGGCTTCCTCTGCTGCAGATTTCAGCACGCGGCTACCCATCGGTGTCGCCTCCAGGTTGGCATAATAGTCGTCAATGCAGCTGACGATGCGCGGCCCGCCCTTGCGGAACAACTGGTATATATATTCCAGCTTGTTCTTCCACTGCTTCATCTCGGGCTTTAGGCCCAGCGTCAACACGAGGCCAAGTAGGTTCATCGGCGTGCCGCGCCCGGCAGGGTAACCTTGCTCGAGTGCATACTTCCAAAGTCCGCCGCGATCTGCGCTCTGGCTTTCTCCTCTGTCATTACCGTTCGTCATGCCAATCTCGCGAGCCACAGCTCCATGTTGTCCATCTTCTAACGCAATTACAATAAGATGCAGTGCCTCGTCAACCATCGTCTCCGAAAGAAGGTCGCCTGAAGTGTGCGTCGCATGCAGCAGTGCATAAAATAATACCTGACAAGCAAGCGGCGTGTGCAGTACCATCCCGATGCGTTGAAAGGGCCCAAAGCGGATTGTCTCAAGCTTCGGCGGAGAGTAATCAACCACATCGCTTGCACCATTGGTATTCTTGCGCATGCGTTTCCGGAGCCGCTCATGCAGTACCTCCTCGATTTCCTCGCGCTGGTTACGCGAATAGTGGATAAAATAAGGATCTACCTCATCAAGGTACTCATCTTTAAGTTCGTACTGCCCAAAATCCATAATTCCAGTAGGTCCTCGAAAGTCTGCCATCTGCTGCAGAAGAATGTCAAACTCGGTGTTCTCGGCGAGCCTTTCTGGGATCTTCTTTGCCAGCTCTGAGTATGATATTGAGCTCAGACAGCCATGCACAATCTCACGCCGCGCCATATCAAGTGTGTTCTTGCCAGTTGCCACATGTCGCTCGGAAACCAACACAATAAGAACGTTCAAAAACTCCTCAACCATGTATTGCATGTGCATAGGTTCATATATACGCGAGACATGTGGCCTCCCGCTAAACCAGTCATAGAGGCCAAATCGGTCCAAAAGCGTCATCAGAATGTGATCAGTGTCAGGCCAGATGCTGATAAAAAATTGGATCAGTACGACGTCCTGATCGTATGTGTTTTCGCGGAGCGACACTTCACGGTAGTGATGCGATTGCAGGCGGATAACATAGCCGTTGCGCACCCACAGACCAGCGCGGATCTGCGCCATGACCACACATACGCGGATTGGATAATCTAGAATACGCAGCACCTGGCGTTGCGCTGGAATCATATCCATTGCACTCATTGAGAACAGTGGTAAGGGAGCACTAGTAACGGTATCCGCATTGGCTTCCAAAGTACTGTCGAGGCGTGTGTCAAACGCAGAAAACACCATATCCCGCATGCTTGCAAAACCAAATTCCTGTGCACGGTCGTCGCTAAAATGTTTTACATGTTGTAAAAGCTGGGCCATAAACCAGTGTAGCGGATGGTGGAAGCTGACAGGGTTGGTGGATATGTCGTATCTGACAACCTCGTACTGCTTTCCCCAGAGCGTTGGCAGTGTGTGCATCTCAAAGCTTAGCTGCGAGGCCTCGGATGTGTCGCCGACGTTGATATTCTGTGTGAGATATCCGTGCATCTGAGAGTTGCGAATAATGAATGAACTGTTTTCCTCAGCCATCATCGATACCGATTGGCTAAGCACCCGTAATGTACCCCGCAAGGCAAAAAAGAGATCGCGTGCAGAAATCCCGTAGCACTCGGCAAGTTGACGACAGCTCTTGGCTACCTGCAACGTGACATTAAAGGCATTGACCCATGTATCTGCCTCAAACTCGACGTGCTGGAAAAGCGCACGGCAGTTCGGATTCATCCCCTGAAACAAGCCAATAAAGGACAAGTAGGCCGAGAGCAAGTGATGCTTACTAGACACCCAGTTTTGCACCTGTGGTGTACCAACAAGATACCGCATGTCATGGAATACGTGAAAATAGCGCCGGTTGCGGAAGGATTCGGTGTCGCAAAGGATCACACCGTAGCGGCGAAGAAATTCGGGCGTTGGCTGCATAAAAAACTTTTTTAGCACATCCATAATGATGTACATAAAGTGGTGGTGCTCAACAAGCGATGAAGAAAGCGTCGGCGCTGTGAACAGCTGCACTGAATATAGCAGCACGGAATGCTCTGGTGCACGGTCCTGAGTCAGGAACGCGCGTGATAGTCGCGGATAATTGCGCGCAAACGTCAAAGCTATCTTCATTTTAAAGTGGTTATCAAGCATCAACGTCGCCATGTACAGCTCGCGCAACCCGCTGCGCACTTCCTTCCAGAGTTGCAGATCAAATATCAGGAACCAGTCAAGCCGTTGCTGCCCACAGCCACGCAACACGTGTCTAATCACTGCATCTTGAGTCGAGTCGGCATCTGGAGTGCCAGCCTCCGTTGTATCCTGCATCTGCACTTCAGGCTCGCTTTCGCTTGCAATGGCTGAGTGTGGATACGCTCCTGGTGCCATTGAGTGTGCAGGGTAGCCATCGACCATGTCAGAATACATGATGCGTGCTAACGACGTGCGAGCCGCGCCAACAGCCTCTGCCGCAGCCCCCATTGCCGCGTGGATACTCGTAGAAACGCGACTCTCGCCTTGGTGTGTAGAGGGCTCTGCCAGCCAAAGGCTCGGCTGAATGTCGCTGTTGCCACCATCAACTTGAGGTTGTATATAACCCCGCGGACTAGCACGCTCCTCGCCTTGTCGGCGAAGCGAGTCTTCACTCTCGGATCGCCTTCTCCTCCGCCCGCGCACGTATACATTCTCATTGACCTCATCAGCCACTGCGTTCATTGGGTAGTGAGCATCAGAGCTGCTATGCATCGGCGCAGCTCTATAAGCTATGCCACCGCTTGTACTGAGGTCTTCTTTGTAGTAACCAGCAGGGCCTTTGTTGTGCAAGCCGCTACTATAGTCGCGATCATCTTCATCCATGGCGTCACCCTCGAGATCGATGTCCTCATCGTTTTCGCGCTCGTCCTCGTCATCCTCGTCCTCGTCTTCATACTCGTCACCATACTCGCTCTCGGGTAGGTTGTAGTCGTACAGTTTGTCTAAAATATCAGCCAGGTAAACATTGCGGTAAGGTGCCACCCATCTTAGACATAGTTGGTAGCTAATCTCGGACCGAATCTCATTGTTAACCTTGCCCTGGAATACCCTTGCAAGCGGGCGAAATTTGCAGCACGCCATATCTCGGAGCCATATAAGAAGCGAAGCTGACAGCTGCTCGCGAAAAATGTCACGCGCCGCACGGATAGATACGCTTAGCGAGACATTAACCATGGTTGTGGCTATGTCAATGAGCTCCGGAATTGATGCACTTACGCGCAGAACGTCTCGCCCGCATGTATCCACCGTCTCGGCAATCTTCTTGGCCTCCATTTGCGAGCACTGCAGTGCTTCTGTGCATTGGTCGATAACATCCTGGTATGAATGCACCTCATCATTCCATAATACTACTGCATACTTTTGCTGCTGCTCGTGATCGCCAATAGCCAAGCTGGCGTTCTTGGCATCTTCCATAATCGATGCCTCATCAAATTGCGCACTAAGGCTGATCGGCGAAGTGGCAAACGTCTCCAGTATAAACTCTAAGACCACTGCAATCGTCAGCTCTATCGACCGCTTAACACTAGTGGGGCATTCGTTGTTGTTATAGCCAGGAACGTATGGGGCGCCGGCAGATGAGACAATAGGCTCAAGGCCAACCTCCTCCAGCTCTTCAAAACTGTTGTGATGGCGACAGCGCAGGGGGATTTTCCAGGCCTCAGGATCGCCACAGTCGCAGCATCCGCCAGTACCCGAGTTTACGCTGAACGAAGTGTCGTGTCCAGTATGGTCTGTGCCCTGGAAACAGCGAGTACAAAGCACGCATGTTTCGTCCATTGAGCAGTTCCTACACAGCTCGTCAATACGTAGTGAAGGATATGACATCTACATTTAGTGGCCATGCCACAGTGCAACCAACACCGCCAAAACAAGCTGCCATCTTTATGGCTGAAACTGCTATAAAATGAAAGGATATAGCGTTTATCTGTTATCCTCCTCCCTCGCTTGCACTTGGAATGAAAAAAAAGTCAGGCAGCTTATGGCACATTGAGCAACGCCTATAACAAGCGGTATAATCGACAAATCACTCTATGCATGCCGTGAAGGGGGGAGGTAGAAAGAAAGAAGGGTGTCATACTCGAGATTACGTGTCCCGCGTCTGGAGGCAGATATAAACATGTAGGATAGAGCTGCAGCTTCGGTCATGTCTGTTGCAGACTTGGTCATTGTAAAAAAAAAAAAAAAAAAGCCACTTGAAGTACTTCTTCAAGGCAGCACATATTGCAGATTGCTAATGTAGGAGATACTTACTTGCACCGGTACACTCCTTCACCGCGTTTGAAGACGTGGCCGCACGGCTGTCCACGCCTGACCTCTGTGTACTCGATAGGAACCTCGAGCTCGTCCTGTAGCTCTTCTCGTGGTGCACCACCTGTCTTCTCATCCAGAGGCACCAGTTCTGCTAGACGTTCATCCTTTGACAGCAAATACCACGAAACTCTCCGCAATATGTCCTTGCGTGCCGCCGGTGTTAACACGTAGTTGTACTTGCTGGGTGTTCCGCGCAGATAGCCGTACAATTCTCCTGAGTATGGTTGATCAATGTAACTTTCGCTAGGTTGCGCACCGGGCTTGGGCTTACCCAAGGCTTCTTCAATCTCCGGGGACATTTGACGGAAAGTATTTGCTTCGCCAGCTGCGTCGGAACCACCTCCGAGCGCACCAGAATGTATTTCTGAAGCGCCTATGTCCATTCAGATAATCTCACTAATAAAGGAGTCGCGCAACTTCAATTTAAAAAAAAAAAAAAAGTAAAAAAAAGAAAAAGAAAAAATAATAAGCAACAAAACACACACCTAAACAAAAGTACTGGTTTTGCAAGAAAATTGGCCTTTAATTTTATTCTCGCGGCTATCGGCATAGGTGTTTTTTTTTTTTCAAGGGAGGGTAGTGCGTCTTTCTTGTGGGAGGGGGGCATTGTTTGCGCATGAGCAGCAGGGGATCATTTCTCAGCCTGGTTCCAGCTGGGTAAGAAGGTCCACAAGTTTTTTTACAATTTTTAAGAAAACTATTGCCGCATGAAAAAATAATAATATTTGCGTCAGTCAAGGTAATTTTTGGCAGCGAGTGATCTTGTGTTTTGCATCATTAGACAAAGTTTATGCGTCGTTGGTGTGCGTAATTGGCATTAGCAGACAAGAAAAGACCAAGAAACAGAACAGCAACATATTAGTAGCAGTTTTGAATAGACATTCTTAGCAATATCATAGCAATAATACACAACACAACACATGCAACTTACCTTAATGTCGCCCGTATTCTTGTAAAGGAGGGTATAGTCAGGTGTAGAATCGTTAGCGTCCACAAGATTTGTCTGGTTATTCTGTTCACTGATGCTGCGCAGGAGGTCCATCATCAGAAGCCGCCGCAGGAACATTACCTGCGCGTCTTGAGCGCATAAAGCGCTCAGGCACACTGCCATGCTCCTGCAGTCTATCCACAATATGCCTGAAGTTCAGGCAGACAGCGAGATCGCGATTAATAATCCGCAGACACGACTGGTCAGTTGCAGAGTTTACCACTCGTCCTTCACATTTGCCTTTGTTACAACACAGAACAGCTTGGCTTTTAATAACTGGCCTTTTCTATTGTCTATGTGTAGTTCTACAAATGTTGTCGGAACTAGTGTGTAGTAATAAATGTTATTCCCTACTCCCGGAGTTACTGACTACTGGATTTATGTAGAAACTAACCATAAGAAAATGAATAAAAGTTCTACTCTAGAATCCCTCAGAAAAAAAACTTATAAAAGTTACTAAATGCTAGGTTCAATTGCTCCTAGATTAATTGAACACTAGCTTGGAGCATAGAGTAATTGAACATTACTAGCTCCCAATTAATGTATATTGTTAAGCAAGCAATCACGTAATCACCACGTGACGCTGCGAACAACATGGAGTCCTAATATTTATAAAAATGTAACCAATTGTCTAAGCTGTTGTGAAAGAGAAAATATCAGCCAAGTAAGGCTGTGTCAACTAATAGGCAATTAAGTCAGGACAACAATATGTTATTGAAATAGGGTATTCTAAATACATTTTGTGAGGACTTCACTTGAATAAATACTTACAGTAAGCATAGGAAGTGTTTCTACACTTTTTTTATCACATTTTGATTAATCTACTGCATATAGACGCACTATCCACATGTTAGTAATCTATTTTGGTAATCTTACTTGTGCTAATTTAAATGGTACTAATGTTATTAATTTTGTTTTACAATTTACTTCACAAAATGGTTTCACTCTCATATTACCCGTTGAAACAGTTTCCATTCAGAATTTTCCAAGACATATAAACTATAGTAATTGCTTCAATATTAAATAAATATCTTCTATAATTTAACCATTTGCTTTTTCTTATATCGCAAACACCTTTCTAAAAGTTTTTTAAAACAAGTTTATATTTACGCAATTACAGCTTATAAACCCTATCTCAGATCAGGATTAGAACCAGATCATCTATCTGTTCGATATTAGCCACAAGATGAGAGATATATATTTGCAAACAAAACTATCTCTGCTAAAAATTAGCCGAGTATGTGAAAAATATCATTCAAATGCTAAAAGAGTCAGATGTGGTCAGCCATCCAATCTCTCAGGGTGGGATTTACATACAATGGTCAGGCTAGTGGCAGCTGGCGGAGTTAATATTGTCAATAAGACAGTGGATATGTTATCTAGTGACATTTGTTCTTGTCGCAAGACATGTGTAGTTGCCATTGGCTGCCTCCTACTCCACTGCCAACTCCAATGCAAACAACACTATCAATGACCTCTCTGACTATGCGCAAACAACGCCTCCACTTGCAACGCAAACGCACTTCCCGAATGGCGCAAACCCATCGCACCTAATTCTGCCAAAATAATCTTTTCTAAACGCTGATGCTTTCGCAAACAATAGTAGACTCCATGATGTACATGACATGTATACCTTCTGGACATTGTCGCTGTTTTTTTTTTTTGTTATCATCTATTGTTAAAGTTGCAATTCATCTATTATCTTTTTTTAGACGCATCTAAAAGCCATGTGATGGCTTGGCGTCACCAAATAGCACAGTATTGAATAATAATGAGGATTCCAGTCCGTGAGCAGGGGTATCCCCATTTGACGATGTCTGATCCGCCCTTAACCCAGTTGTATATTGTGGAGTAGGTTTTGCAAGAGCAGTGTGCGGCGAGAATATCTGCTCCACAAGCCCGCCAACAGACACAGATGTATTTTTAGTAGACTCGTGGTCCGAACATGTATCGGCATCTGTTGTTGCAGTACTGGACTCGCTATCCTTTATTTCAGTGCTTGTCGAGTAGGCAGTGCCATTATTTGGGCTTGTGCTGGTATGGTTGGCAGTGGTGTAGCCTGCTGAAACTCGGATGAGATCAGCCAAAAATGTGTAGTCATCTGAAGCAATAGCACTATCAATCGGAAGGTCAGGGATGTTGGCGTTATTAATTTCGTGTGCTTGCAAATTTGAGCCAATATTTTGGACATGAGGTTGTGATGGGTTGTAGAATGCCTTTCCCAGCATGTCATGGAATGGGACCGACGCAGCCTTGCTGCTAATAAACTCTTCAGTTGATGTCGCAAGAGAGGTGTAGCTGTCTACTGATGGCGGCTCTGTGGATGTTAGCATCGAATGCAACAGTGTTGTTGGTGTTGTTGATGGACCAGCAGCGGCATCAAGATCAAGGAATGAATTGAAACTTGCTGCTTCAGCAGCGCTGCTTGTGGCGTGCTGTTGCATGGTCAGCGGGATAGACGGGGAGACTGCACGCATACTTAGATTTTCGCAGGTACTGCTAAGCGAGGTACTAACACGAGAAAGTAGATCATTTTGCACCATTGTCTTGAAGCCGCAGTCGCTGCTGGCACTACCTGGTTTATTCCGCTGAGCTCTATCGATGTTATATGGCATATAAGGTGTAGATCTTTTTGTGCTAGATCCCCGCACTGCCAGCTGTAATTGTGGTTGCAGTTGAGATTGGCTGCTGCTGATATGGCTGTTAATTCCATGGCTATTTTTAGTGTCTGCCATTTGAAGCCCGCAGTCTAGTGAAGGAATGCCATATCCTACCAATTGCTCGAAAATGTGCCCATTTGCAAAATTCGCTGCTGTTCTGTCGTGTTGTGCAACGGAGGCACTGGTTGATAGTTGAAGCGAAGGATTAAAAGCCATTCCTGCCAGGTAGAGCTGCTGGTTATCTTCCTGCTTAAATGTCGAACTGCAGTTTTGGTTTTGGTGTTGGGGTTGATTCTGAAGCAACAACGGAGTAAATGAATTCACGCTTTTCTCGTGTGCAGCAGACGACACTAGCTGACCAAAACCTAGCAACGGGTTGCTACTGAGCGATGTTGGTGATACTATGGACGCGGAAGTCTCCACGGTATCCAAGCTATTACCGTCAATACCCATGCCAAAATCAAGGTTAAGACACATTCCAGTGTCCGATTGCGGGCAGGCGATGTGTGTCGAGGATATGTCACAAGATTCAGGCCCAGTTTTGGCTTTATTGCGAGCTCCTTGAGCCTCAAGTATTGCTTCTAGGCTTGTGGTAGTTGATGGTTTTGACGCTGGTCCGGATGCTGTTGATGGCATAGGGGCTTGTGCGTTAGCCGCTGCAAATGTAGTCCCAAACGAATTTCCTCTCGTAGAAAAATCTGCACTATTACTTGTGGCGGCTGCCATTACTGTGGTTATTGCCGAAGTGGAAGTCAATCCACACGACACATTGGGGGAGAATGCCATCATACCACCAGCTGGCGCCGATAAAGGAACCCCCTCCAATTGGGAGCTGCTGGAAGCCCTTGTTGCAGTAAGTGCATCCAAGGACGCACCCGACGGATTACTGTAACTTGCAGTGTACTTGCCAATAATTTTTTTGAGCGCCAACGGCAGAATGCGCCAGGGAAACACTTTGACGTCCTTTTCGATGTTTCTGGGCTTTGGGTTTGGGAAGGACATAATGAGCTTGAAAAAATCCGCTGATTCAGCTTTACATTTGCTAACGGTCAGAGGACGAAAGCCTTCGAGATTGCGGCGGATGCGGTTTTTCTCCTCTACAGTAAAGCGCACTGCAATCAGCGATTCGAGCAAGTGGATACAATCAACACTTGTGATGAAGAAATCCTGCTTTTTTTCCCAGAAAATACACGAAACAACAGTGCTGTTTGGTACTCGATCGGCTGCAGAAACTGCCTTAAACGTGCAGGAAATGCTGTTGTTCTCATGCCGTCTCCAGAACTGGACAAGTCGCCGGCGGCATTCGTGTTCCTCAATTGACCTATATTGTGTGTATAAGGCGCATATGTGTTGGGCATCTAAATTAGTAGTTGTGAGACCTTGCGCTTATTTTGCGCTTCATACAAGTCGCAGTATGTTAGGTTTGGACCCTTTTTAGTTTTCTAGTCTTGACGTGTTCCCCGCACAAAAACGCGTACAAGGTTTTGATAAACAGCGCAAGGTAGTAGCCGTAGTAGTAGCTCCAAAATTACGGCCTTGTTCCCCGCCTCAGTTTTTTGCTTCCCCACCCCACTTGCAAAACCCCCATTGAGGAAACAAAGACTAGCACAATACTCGCCTGTCAACATGCACGCCAAGAAAGCATCAGGTCATCTACCAGAACAGCGTTAGCATGAAAAAAATTGGAAATTGCAGACCGCGAATTCATGTACACAAACCGAAAGATACTTTACCACTCAACAGTCATCGATTCGAGGTTGTTGTCAAACAGAAGGTTAGCTTTGTTTAGCAGCGAGGAGTACGAGCTGCATGGGTCATAGCGCGCCATCGACATTGTTCCGAAAGATGAACACTCGTGATATGGCGTCGACGACACGGACAAACCTGAAGCACCCGCAGCACTTAACCTTCCACCGGCATACTGAGTAGGTTGTGACTGTGTGTCAGATGTGCCCAACATTTTGAAATGGTTTGTGCTGCTGTCACATGCCGTAACAGCACAGGCAGATGATGGTCCGTTATAGGAGTGGTTGCTGCGATTGATTTCGCTGGTACTGCCGAGAATGTAACCAGAAAATCGCAAATCCGTCGAGCTGAGTGTGTTGCTCGGAGTATATGATCCGTAGTTGAGCATTTTGGAATTAGGCAAGTTGTTATTTGCATGCAGCGACTCACTGTGGCCAAACGGCTGCGACACGCCATGGAATGATGCATTGCCATATCTGGACAAGTCAGAGTTAAACAGCTTTGACGCGCGGGAGGACAAGGCGGGATACGCACCAGACTGTAAATTAAAACTCAATTTTGAAGGACATCCTAGTTGCTGCGTGTAGAGGTCTTGCTGCGGCTGTGGATGTAGCTGATCTTCACCGGAGTTGGGATTGCTGGCGGCAAAAGGCGAAAGCATGGTCAGCTGGTCTGAGCGCTTTTTCTATTAATCTACAATGATTGTGATCGATGTAAGAATCGGCCAAAACAATACCAGAGTGCCAAATGTTAGCCCGTTTTTAGGTATTAATAAATACAATTTACACAGACTAAAAAGATTTTTGTGATAAAGTTCTATGCATGTGTTGTTGGAGCGCTCAACTGTCCAGATGTAAGGGCAATCTGCTAATTTTGGAGAAAAAGCAAATAGAACAAAAAAAAAATGAAACAGCATTCAAAAAATTCAAGTAATCCCCGTATACCAACCCCAGCTTTCTGACACACTCCCTTTGCACAAAAATGTCTTGGTGCTACTGGCAACCAACTTTGAGACATAAAGAATTACAGCTGCGGGTAATGCATCAAATTTGTACAGAGGGCATTTAGTACTTACACTATAACCAGGGAGCAACGTAACAGTGCCTTGATGTGTTTATGTGTGCTTTTAAACAGTGGTTCAGCGTGTAAGACTATTGAATAACAATTGACAATATGTTTGATATTATTGTATAAACACAGTTTAACTTTTGTTTGGCGGGTAAATTGGGTTGAGGAGATGGGGGTATCGATAATTCTATAAGAATCAAATATAAAAACAGGCTTGCGTGCGTGTAATGTAAAAAAAAAAAAAGCAAATGTCAACTAGAAAAGGTGAGGGAGGGGTTCATAGCACATTTAATGATATTGATAAAGTGTTGACTTTGAAGCAGCGACCATTCTATAGGTAGCGATAATTGGGGAAAACATGGGGATATGGCCAAAATTATGCTATTAGAAGCTCACCGCCATGAGCACTGCGGAGTAGTTTATAATAAAGCAAGAGAAGTGCTCGGAATTGGGCCGGGGTTTTCAAAAGCTGGGCTGGTCTGTGGGGTAAAAGATTCCCGTAGTTGTGTTAATTACACATCCTAGAAGAGCAACGCATAAAGGCCAGTATTAAAAAACATTACATTTACATAGGAGATCCCCCCCCCCAACGAAATGCCAAAATTCGGTACAACATCTGGTGAGGCAAACTACCTTTTCAACTGGATAACGCAACCAACAAGTGCCGTTGCTGAGAAAGGGAGAAGCAATGTGTACTGGTAAAACGTAGGTATAGCCAGCGCGCAAAAAAGATACAATAACAATTTGGAACTTGGACCGCACGCAACCTTCGACAGCTTATCTTGATAAAGCTGGTGACGGTACCGGAAACAATGTTGCTAGCTTATTTCCAATAGGGTTTGTTGAAATATCAATAGGCAAAGATAGCACTAAGGTAGATACACACTATTGTAATAAAATCACGTCTCGGGATCAACGTCCGGCAACAGGAAACAACGTAATGTTCAAGATTTTCAGAGTATGCAAATGAAGGTCGCTGTACCTTGCATATTTGTTACACGCCTCCCTTGTAACATATTTCATGGCATTAGACTTGGGGATCAAAGGTCTTTGCGAAAAATAGCCAACACCCTTGAAATAGCATTTGTAAAATGAAGTTTGATTTGCAAAAAACCATACCTTTGTATTATCACAGGTTTTGCAAGCGACGCTGTTATCGCTATACTGTACGGGCCGTAGCAGCGTCTGTCCGTATTGCACGAGAAGCGCAGTAAGTAAAAATATTGATGGGCAGAAAATAGACTAGTTTGATTTTTAGGCACACTTGCTAAAAATGATTGTGGGGAAAAGTATATTACACGTCTTCTCACAATAGTTGCAGATAAATCCCCAGAAAAACTCATAAACCGAAAGACTAACACTGGGATATATTCAACGCTTAATTACAGTGCAAGCCGTGTCATGTAGACAAGGGAAAGCCTCAACAAAGAAGGTTCTTCTAAATTGCTGCAGCTGTAGAGATCACTGGAATCTTGAAATAGAGTGGCAGTTAGATTTCTCTAGAGTCCATTAAAGCCTGTAAATCAGCCGATCGGCAGATGGCTGCGGCCGATGAATCGTGCAAGATCGACACAGTCTGCAATCTAGGCACAGACTATGGCTGGTTGTGAGATTACCCACACCTTTTATTGCTTTTTTAACGCTAGCGCTTTATTGGTTGCGGCTATTACACATAGAATTGATACAAGGTTTCTATATGCTATTCTGCCAGTCTGCGGACAGGGAAGTGATGGTGGCAATAATCTCTACTTGGATAAAGAAGGTGATAGAATCAGATCAGATAATCACACGATCAACAATAAGCCGCCACCCATTAGATGAAGTATCGAATCAAGGGAAGGCATTTTTACAGATTCGCAGCATGAGCGCTTCGCTGTACAACTTGCTCCTCTTTTAGCTATTTTTTTTTTTTCCGATTATATTTAAAAAAACGCGAAGCTGTTCTTTGTTATCAATTCTGTAACCGACGCGTCGAGATGCCACCCTCAGGACTGATAAGCGTTCGTAGCTTTCGCGACAAGTATGCGGGGTTAGTTCGCAATCAAAAGGATTGCGGATTGTTTGGAACACGCACTGGTTGGGCTCCTGAAACACAGGAGGAGGTTGGGAATCGGTGTCAAATTGCAGACGATCTTAGTTTCTCGAATGCTGCCTTTGTCAATCCCACACTGTTTCATATGCTCCGACAGCACCGCGAGTTTAATGAAGCAACTGAACGGGAGCTGCTTGTTAAAAAGCGCAAGAATGCAGTCGAATTTGAGCGCATGCAGAGAGAAAGGGAAAGCAAGCAGCAGGACGGCGACTCCAGTAGATTTGAGGTTCCAGTGAATGGATCAAATGCGGAGGGTGCTTATATGCATGTTGATGGCGCAGAGACTGCTTCGATTACAAATGGCGTTACTGAGAACGAGGGCTTTGCCGACAGCAGCATGCTTTTAGCAGTTGACGTTGCCCAGGACGGGTCAGAATTGGATGCGCAGGCTATGGACGTCGACGCGACCACAGTTGAAGACGCATTGGCACGACTGGCCAGTAGCAATAGTCAAATTCACGACGAAGGAATTGAGGGAGTGGGCGATGATGACGGAGAGAATGCGCAGATTTTGGACGGCGGAGATGAAGAAAACTCTGTTGACGAGCGGAATAATGGCGCTAGAGTTGAAGATAACGGCGAGCAGGAGTCTGAGCAAGGCGCCGAGGTTCCAGCAGAGGGTGAAACGGGCTCTGCAAGGACAGACGAAGAGAGCGATATAAACTATACTGACGGGGACTTGAGCGATGATAACTACTCGGAAGTGGAAGAGACGCCCACCAAGACATTATCAAAAGTTCCAGTGATGAGTGGACCTATAAAAAATCACGAAGACATTAAGCTACTTACTCCGCAGTCGGAGCTTCCACGGGGAATTACAGAGGATATGCTGAGAAAAGCTATTGCTGCCAGTGGCTATGCGCGCAGCACAGAGGTCGAGGAAAGTGCTAAGAGAGTGACTAAGCGGCGCGTTCGCATTGAGGTACCCGCGGGTGTTTCTGAACTTGAGAACAGATTCCGCACCGTAAAGGAGCACCTTGATGAATCTACACTTGCTTCGTTACGCAAGGCAAATCGGCGTATGATTCCACCAAAATACCGACTGGAGGTCAACTTTATGACTAACCGCGTGCAGCCCGGCCCCCCTCCAAGCGCCATGCGCGTGGCAGATGATGAGGTCATTCTCAGCGTGTGCTTCTACAACACACGTTCATCTACCTCCAAGATGGAAGAGTACCTGGTGCTTGGTTCGCAGAATCTCACAGTCCTGCGGGATGCTTTCTATTGCATTTCAGACTTTCTTGTATCACATCGCGACGAAGAGATCGAAAACACAAGGGACCGCAAGGTCAGCTCGAGCTATTTCTTTATCGAGAAGACATTTTACAACGACATGCGCTCTCCTACGGCAAGCGACTATAGTCGTGTAATCATGGAATGGGCTAATGATCCAGAACGCCAGAAAAAGAACCCTAAATTGCGCGGACTCCAATCCCGGCTGATGGATGGCACGCGTTTCCTTGATCTGTCGATTCGGCTTAAGCAGCCATACACGTTTGTTCATCAGGGTGACTGCGAACATGTCATGGTGTTTACTGATCTCCGGCTTTTAGGTCCAAAGGATGATCAGTTTGTCGAGTCATATCCAAAGCAGGTGTTCCGCACCAGACACATGCGGCACAAGTGTCGGATGTGTTCTGCCTATCCAGCACAGTATGTCACCAAGAACGACTTCCACAGTGGCATGAGCCCCTGCTACTTTTGTGAAAAATGCTACACACCCTTCCACTTTGATGCAGATGGGCAAAAGCTGCTGGAGCACGATGCCTTCCCATACGCCAATGTGAACTTGATGTAGCAATCTTAGTGTTTTGAATTAGGCGGTTAGCCAGGTCAATGCCGCGTATTGGCATTTTTGACACTTAATCTAGCCTTACGAGTTCTCAACAATATCTGCAATATTATTAGTTAAGTAGTTATGTTTCTGATTTAGGGTATTGGTGGCCACTCTAAATGTTGATGTTGTTGTAATACCTGCTTAGGCTGTATCCATTTTCCCTTGGTGGCTGTTGACCCAGCTTAAATAAAGGTTCCACAATATGCCAACCATGCCGGAGAATGGAGCTCTGTACATTAGTGGAATCAGGCTAAAGTTCACTATTTGCGCTGCTGGCCAAAGCAGATAGTGTAATTTGAAAAAGTATTAGTGTCTGTATGTGATTATTTTGGCAGGAGTTGGTATAGTGGGTTTGCGCCAATTATGTAATGTGTTTGCGTTGCAGGTGGGGGTGTTGTTTGCGCATGGTTGTACGGGTCGTTGGCAGTGTGGTTTTGTGTTGGTGTTGGCAGTGGAGTAGAAAGCAGCCAATGGCAACTACCCTTGTCCTGCAACGTGAGTAGCAGTCGCAGTCAACAGCACCGGCAGTGAAAGCCCATGAAGCATCAACATCTGCGATGCTTGCTCTCATTTGATTTACTTGGCAGGCAATACTCTTTAACTAGTCCATATGCTTTTCTCGTCTCAAGACACAGCCAGCAAAAGACAGCCTATCCATCCACAGGACAAGACACCCAACAAACACAAACCAAGTATCACATAATAAACATACTCACTACATAATCCTCTCTAAATAAAAGTAGATAGTTGATATAGTTTCTATATAATTTCTATAAAATGCTAACAATACAAGAACAACACACACCCACATTTATGCAAACTATGCACTCCTTGCCAGATATCAACATGCTTGAAGGTGGATTTCATTCCAATAGCAAGTACTAGAACAACAGTCTACACGAAGAAAGCATGTTCATACGTATGCGTGCGTTGATGGATGTTGACACACCAGAATACAACCACACAGAAGAAACGGGAAAAAAAAACCACCAGCCAAACAAAACAAGGCCAGAACAAGAGAGCCATACAGGAAATACACCCCACAGCAAATTGAAAAGTTATTTGATCTTGTTACCAAAGAAAAAAAGACAGCAAAGGAAACATCACTAATCACTGAAATAAACACCAGAACAGCACAGAACTATGTCAAGACATACAGGAATGATAAGCAGATGTGTTTGCCTGGGGTTGAACACAAGCCTCACAAGGGATGTCCAGGCAAGTTGAACGAGAAACACTCAGCATTTCTATTAAGGTATGTAAACCAAAGCCCAACTGCGATATTAGCAGACATCAGGAAAAGTCTATGTGATGCATTTGATGGTCTTGCCATATCAGTGTCAGCATTACACAGGCACTTGGTTGAGAAATGCAGACTGACATTAAAGCTAGAGAAACTGCCTACAGAGCAAAACTCAGACAGAGTTATTGCGCTGAGAAAGGAAAGAGTTGAGCAGTGGGAACAGATGAAAGATCTCGACTTTACCACAAACTGTGTTTTCATTGATGAGGCTGGATTCAACATGCACATCCACAGAAACTTTGGACGATTATTAAAGGGAAAGCCAGCAAAGGGAGTTTTGCCCACAGCAAGAGGCACCTCAATAACCATCCTAGGCGCAATAACCAGCACAGGTGTAGTTGATGTTTCACTGAGAAAACCTCAGGCTGTTTCTGCCGCCAAAAAGAGAAAAATCAATGGAAAAGAAGTCAGGATTAGTGGAAGAGTAGGCACACGGACAGAGCACTTTCTGGATTAAATTACCAATGTAATGGATGCGTTGGATACATGGAACATGAAGGGGTATTATCTTGTTATGGACAATGCCCCTATCCACATGCCAGTAGCCATCCAGCAGTTGATAGAGGACAGAAGCTACAAATGTCTGTATCTGCCGCCATAATCTCCCTTCTTTAATCCAATTGAAGAGTTCTGGGCCAAGGTGAAAGCAGGAGTACACAGAACAGCACTAACAACAGATGACAGACTAAGCGATAGAATATCCGAGGCAGCCAGTAAAGTTACACAAGCCGACTGCCAAGAGTATATCAGACACGCCATGTCATTCTTTTCCACCGCCAACACCAACGCAAAACCACACTTCCAACGACCTCTCCGACCGTGCACAAACAACACCCCCACACACAACGCAAATGCACTGCCCGAATGGCGCAAACCCGCTATACTAACCTCTGCCAAAATAATTATACGCCAACGCTAATACTTTTGCAAAATATAGTAGTTGCCAAACATGGCTCTTAAGTCACTTTCACGATGTCAACAACAAAATTTAAAAGAATATGTTAAGCAATCTTGTTCCAGACTTGGAGTAGTGATGAATACCCCAAATGTTGTTAATATGTCTGCGTTTTGGAATGCCTAGAGCTCCTCTTGCGGCGTTAGATGGGTTTCTGCGGCTGATCAGCAGAGGTCGCAGCATTCCTACACTAGAAAATGCCCAGGATTTTTTTCTTGGTGCAGGCTGAACAGGATATTTTAGAGGTTTAAAACAGCAGCAGTATTGCGACTCCAATGCTACAGATTAGGATACTGACCGAAAAAAGAAGCAGGATCACACCACAGCTCAGGCTCAACACACTTCTCGTTTTTAAAGAAAACAAGTCTATGATAAATTACTTTATTCCCGATAGTCTGTTCTTTTCTCAGAAAAGCTTAGAGCTTTTAAACACATCCACTATTTCCAAAAAAAAAAAAAAAATCTATATGCTAGGTGATGTCGCTTGACCAATTTTACTTTTCATACAGACCAATCAAATGATTGAAATGTTACTGAAAATCGTCAGATGTCACACATACACTCATTTTACCGAGCGTTTTCCATGAACGGACAAAAGCTAATAAAATTGCGTAATAACAGATTATATATAGGAGGAAACAAATTATAAACCATGCGTTGCATAGCGGGAATAATCAGATATATGCATTAAATGGCTATGGTTGATACTTGGTTACATCTCCACCGTCTACTATTCTAAAACTTTTAAGCTTGCTAATCCGACCTTAATGGCAAATGTTGTGCTATATATGTGTGCAAAATCACGCGGCCGTAACAGCCTCCTTCTTGGAATCTTCTTTCAGGGTAACAATGCGGTTCACAACAAATCTGGCATCACCGACACGATCCTCACTAATTGCAGCAGCAGATAAAGCCGTGTCTTTGTCAAGGGTAAAGTAACCGATGCGCATAAACTGGAACCGGAGCCCCTCAACGTTGTGCTCATCAAGCTCTTTTTTACCCGCTTCAGTTGCGGCGTATCTCTTGATCGAGTCCCACAGGCCTAGCTCGGCAACGGCGCCCTTGACTACTTGGAGAGAGTCTCTGTCCACATCCGACAACCAACCACCGGGCACAGCGCTCTTATCCATTGGATTCGAGTGCTTAAATAGTGGATTGTAAATCCGCAACTCGGCCAAGCGTACTGGTGATCCAAGACTGGGGCAGTCTGCAACCCACTGGATAAATGTCTTAGGCTTTGGGTGGCTGCCAGTGTTCTCGTAGCGACAGACAAGCTCAGAGATTGAACCATCCGGTGCCTTGCGAATGGCCGTGCAAGTGATTGGGTGCGCAGCACCCTGCAGACCGACAGTCTTATTGGGAGCTAGTCGATAGTAGTCAGGCGAGTCAACTTCGCGGAAGTCTGACCTGTCAATGTATAGCGTACGAGTAAATGGAACCCGGTGCACGCCAAACGAATCGTCTCGCGGTTTGTATGGTAGCTCGATCTGTTCAAGATAATCTTCAGGAAGGTTCTCAAGCACAACCTTAATGGGATGAACTGCGGCCATGATGCGAGGCGCCATCTCATTCAGGGAATCGCGGATGTGATTCTCCAGACGGTTGACATCAATGGTAGTGTCAGCAGTGGTCACCCCGAGCTCGCGGACAAACGCGTTGATCGCCGAAGGAGGCACACCGCGACGGCGCAATGCAGGCAACGTATATAGGCGTGGATCATCCAGTGTGCTGATAACTCCTTCGTCGCGCAGCTGCAGCAGCTTGCGTTTGGAAAGCACAGTATTGGTGACATTCAGGCGACCATACTCCCACTGCACAGGCTTATAGACCTCGACAGCGTCGCAGAGCCAATAGTAGGACTTGCGCGACTGGAAGAATTCCCCAGTGCACAGCGAGTGGGTGATGTTCTCAAGCGAGTCACATAGGCAGTGAGTAAAGTCATAAGTTGGATAGATACACCATTCAGTTCCAGTGCGATGGTGGCTGGCAAACATCACACGGTAAGCAACCAGGTCCCACATCTGAGGATTGCCGTCTTCCAGATCCATCTTCATGCGCAGTGTGGCTGTGTTGGCAGCATAGCGACCTTCCCTCATTTTCTGAAATTCCACCAGCGACTCGGAAATGGGGCGGTCCCTATGCGGACAAGCAAAACGCTCTCCACGATTATCTTCTCCGCCACGCTGCTCGCGAATGTCTTCGGCCGTACAATAGCAGACGTACGCCAGACCCCGCTCAATAAGCTTGACAGCAAGTTCATACAGCTGCTGGAAGTAATCAGACGAGTAGAGAATCTGGTGGGGCTCGAATCCCAGCCAGCGAACAGCTTCAAGAATCGAGTCGACATATTCCTGCTCCTCTGCAGTGGGGTTCGTGTCATCGTAGCGCAGGTTGCACACGCCGCCGTGCGTTTTTGCATAGCCAAAGTTGACATTAATGGCCTTGGCGTGGCCAATATGCAGGTATCCATTCGGCTCGGGTGGGAAACGAGTAATGACTTTGCCACCAGTGGCCTTCAAATGCATTTCCATTAGCTTGGGATAGATTTGGGGATTCTCGCCCGGCTTGTGCAAGCGGCTGATATCGCCACCAGCAAACATACTCTCCAGAGACGCTGGTTCCCAACCTTTGCGTAAAGAAGAAGCAGTAGCCTTTGGCGCAGGCTTTTTGGCGGCTGCCTTCTTTAGCGCTGTGGGGCTGTCGCGCTCATCCTTGGGCCCCAGCAGAGCAAGAAGCTGAACATCAAACTCGTTTTTAACTTTGGCCAAGTTGGCCCAGCGCAGATCGGGGCACCCCATAACAGTGCGTAATGCTTTTCCCTGACCACGGTAGCGCTGTTCTAGTAGCGTGTCCTTAATACTTTCAAGCGCTGCCTTAACTGTAGCCGAAATCGTCTCGTCGCTTATAACAACATCGACACCACATGCTTCATCAAAGGCTTGCTCGTCGGCTATAGGATCGCTTTTGCTGCAGAACTTTGTTGCTGCCGTAAGCTGTTCTGTTGAGGCAATGCGACCACTGGCAATTGCACGAGCAATGTAGTCCGTGTGCGGCGTCTTATCCTTCACCGCCGTTGTCGCCAGTGCGTAGAGTAGAAGTCCTATAGTCCTGCTAAAGGTCGTCTGCCCCGTGGCGGATATCAGGTTGTCTAGCACGGGTGCAATCTTCTTGTTGCTTGCGGCCTCCTTGGCCTTCTGCGGAGCAAGTCCGAGTGCCTCAAATCTCGAAATTAAATCATCCATTTTAGAGCCAACAATGTGGACCAATTAGCAAAGGTAAACACGACTAAATATGCTAGAAAGAAGCTGCTGGCAGAAGAGACAACTGAAATGAAGTGTTTTCTTAGATTGTAAATTAAGAATAAGAAGAAGAAGAAACACAGCCCGTTGCCCTACAATGTGTGAATCACTTTGGTGGGAACGTAAAGTAGGCTGCAGATGATCAAGATCAACCTTGGATATGTATCGAAGATCATCCCCCTGAGCGTCCCCAGCGTACGGAGCAACCAGACGAACATGCGTGTTTTAACGATTCCATTTCAGAATACACCTCCATTTCAGGGATACGGGCGACACTAGGTAAGTTCTATTTGTTATATATTCTTGCTAGGTCAGCGCTAGGAGCTGCTTCCTGTATGCCTGTTCAAAGCTGCTAACATTTTGCTGCTGTGGCTCCCGACTTTTCCCTCCTGTCTGTCGACACAAACCGTGGCCGTCAACCACACACGCCAATTACGCGCAAGCCGTGTCTTCTGCAAAAGCGAAATCCAAAACCTCTTACTGCCAAAATATTACCTCGACCGACACAAACGCCCATTCTCTTAGTGTACCATTAGCGTTCTAGCAATAGTAATGTGATCATAGAAATTACTTGCTGCTTCGATTATATTTGCCTTTACTAGCACATCTACGGCGGGTTGCCGCTATAATTAACTGGCAACATCAGTATTTGAATAAAAGAATAAAGTCATTTTTTATGACTTTATCGTGCCAACCTTTCACTATACAATTGAAAAAGGATAGTTTGCATTTACAAGAATATCACTAATCCATATAGACCAATCCGTATCCAGCTTATACACTATGTACACAGTCCAACTAGTGCATGCTGAGGAGACACATCAAAGCCCCAGAGGCGTTTCAGATATAAACTTAGCCAATATTATCCAGACAGAGTGCCCAAGTCTGGCAAAGGGAGCGGTATTCCGACAGTCGCCACTTGTTCCTGGAAGCCACACACAGACCATTTACGCATTTCTCGGCTACTATGTGTATTACGTGTACGGGCTTTTGTGGCCAAAATTTACAAGAGAGGTTTTCAGACTGGCGGATGGCGGCAATGTTGCCTTGGATTGGGCTTTGTGCGACAACCACACCAAGCGACCAATTGTCACTATACTTTCAGGAGTAACTGGAACAAGCGATGACTTTTACGTACGCAAATGCTACAAGAAGCTTATTGCAATGAACTATAGCGTTGTTGTCATCCACAGTCGGGGGTGTAAGTATATTGCATATACGTTGTAGCATTAGATGCGTGTATAATAGCAAAGTAGGGGCTTTTTGCTATTGGGCATGTACTGGCAATTTTTTTTAATCAGCTTCTGTTAAACATTATTTTTAAGCCATCTTTCATTAATGTAGGTGGCGGATCAAGGCTTTCGACATCTCTACCATTCCACTGCGGTTTTACAGATGACTACCGTGAGGTGGTTGCCAATATACGCAAACGTCTGCCGCACTGTCTTCTGCTTGGCTTGTCTTTCTCACTTGGTGCAAACATTATGACAAAGTATGTTGGCGAGGAAGGTGAAAATTGCCCGCTAGTTGCCGCTATCTCGGTAGGCAACCCCTATGACATGTATAAGGTCATCAGACATCTCGATTCGCAGTTTCTCAGCCTCAGCAAAGTCTACGACATTGCAATACTCAACTTTCTTAAAACAGCGTTCAAGAGGGACCAAAAGTTGATTCTTAGTGCGTCCGCAGACTTTGACGTCCGCAAGATTAGCAAATCATCAACCATTCTCGAATTTACTGAAGAAATGACCCGCAAGGCTTTTGGATACAAATCAGCCAAAGATCTTTTAGACGATTCAAGCTGTCATCGAGTTCTGGAGAACATCAGAATACCGATGTTGTTCTTGAATTCACTCGATGACCCGATATGTCTTCAGCCATTTATTCCATACAATAAGTTTATGAAGAACCCGTACTTGGTTCTGGGGCTAACTGACCACGGAGGCCATATTGGGTATATGGGCAACACCTGGCCATCTTCGTGGATTGAACACCCTGTCTCACAATTCTTACAGTCCATGGTCGCGCACTATGGAAAACCGTTTATAAAGCAATTGGCATAGCAACTCTCTTTAGCTGGCTCAGTTATTCATATTAAAATATTTTAGTTGGCTTTATATTTTTCCAACTAAACGAAGTAGTACATAAATGTGTAGGCGTATGCGCTTAATCTGGGTAAACACTGCAATAGAGAACAGCATGCAATTCAAATAGCTACTAAAATAGCACTAGCAACGCTAAGGAGATATTTGTAATAGACTTTTTTATATATATTTTTCAAAGCCATTACTAATTTTAGAGTTGCATCCACCGCAAACAAAAAAAAACTGACATTACTATTTCCACTCCAACATTGCGCATATAAACATTATCAGCTGCTGCGGAAGCCATGGTGTTAGTCGAGTTCCCGCAAAGTAAGCCAAGTGGCCGCCGTATCGTGTAAGCGCTAGCACCAGGTTTGGATTTTGCATGATATCCTTGTAAGGTATGGTCTGCTTGTAGCACATGGGGTCATCAAGGGCATTGATAAACAATACTGGTATTGTGATGTCCTTTAAAAACGGCACACAGCTACCACCCGTGTTCAAGTCCTTTCCAGAGTCGTATCCAAAGACCTTGGCGGTGTATGCCTCATTAAAATCGCTGATGTTGCGCGATTTTGCGATTGCAGCAGCATCAAGTTCAACATTGCCGGCCATTATAACCTTTTCGTTCTCTGTAAACACAGAGATCAGCGAGCGTGTAAGTGCAGCGGCGTACAGGTAACGGTTTTTTAACGTTGGGAGGCACATATTTCGCACAGTCATATCAATATCGAATGGATTGCACACGGAAGCAGCGGCAATAAAGCGACATTTGGCACCCTCTTCACCAATGTATTTTGTCAGGATATTTGCACCCAAAGAAAATCCAATTCCGACCAGCGGGGCTTTGGGCATTCTCGTGCAAACGTGTTTGATAAATTCGCGCAGGTCGTCAGTCAAGCCGCCATGAAATGCTTTAGGAGTAGCCAGTCTGATACCGTTGCAGCCGCGGCTCTGCACCACGGCTACTCGACATCCAGGCAGCTTTTCGTTTAAATGGCGGATAAACGAGCGTATATAGTAATCGTAGCTGGTGCCAGCGATACCTGGGATAATAACTATAAGTGGTGCGTCGGCAGCAGCTTCCTGGGGTGGAAGAGCCCAGTCGATAGCTGCCTTTCCGCCGTCAGAAAATTCGAATATTTCACGTTCATAGTCAATCGGGCAGCCCGCCGGCTTGTAATGCTGTGTGTAAAGATAGATTGTCTGCATGTCACCCTGAGGCATAAGCCAAGATGGTATATAGAATGCCTTTGCTGGGTCAGCCAGTGTTGGGCACTTGGCTCTCAGATGGTCGCACAGGGTTGTTGCACATCGCTGTGGCTGTCTGTTGGAAGAAGCGTGGATCAAGCGTACTCCAAACCACGATCTGGGAAGCAGTGCAGTGTAAACCATTGGAAGAGGAACGTAGAACAAAGAACAAGATATGGTGCTGCCAAGAAATAAATATACAGAGACCAGGCAGGTCAAGCAATGCAGTGAAAACCCAGGCACAAATACAATTGATACAGACGTACACGCCTTCCAAGGGCAAGTTGTACCACTGCTTTATATACACAAAACGCACAATGTGCATATGCTTTACTATCTTTGGCGAGCAGGGGCGCCGATGTTTGCCCATCAATACCGTCTATACCCAAGTTGGCTACAACTTGCACAATTCTATCCACACGCTGTGCTGATAGCTATTAGCTACGCAGAGTTCGGGCAATAAGAGCATAGCATCAACAGAACGAATGTTTACTCCCTAAGCCACAGGACAGCAAAACGACCACTGGTATCTGGCAGGGGTCCTGTCAATGCTGCTGCTGGCTCTCTTAGAACAGATGCATACTGCCCTTTTTCGGCCGTCCAGCGCCACTGCCTCCCTTAATGTGCTGTCAGAGCCAGCCACACAAGCCCCTTTCAAATTAGTCTCCGTGCCTAGGACACCTGGCTGCGTGGAAATATCAGGGGCCATCATGGCTTGCAGAAAGAAGCACCAGATATCAGGCCCAGTAGGTGATCGCGCGGTGATCACAGATGGGGTGGATCATGAGGGCTTCTACAACTGGAGCACTAGTTTCCGCTCTACAGACGGATGCCAAGTTCCGCACTCCGGTGAAAACCCTCTCTCCTTTTCATACCTAAATATATACCTCAATAGTGTACGTTACCGCTTTCCCCTCACCGACAGCAGCTCCATGGCTCCCAGCCCACTCATCGCAACTGCAGTGCTCGCTGCAGGCGCTATTGCCGCAAGCCGCAAACATACAGCAGATAACAGCGGTGTACAGCTATACCATGCGCAGCAGACGGCCGACGTGGAAGGCGAGAAGACATTGGCAGAGATAATCGCTACCGAATGCCCCTCGCTGGCAGACCCTGAGATTGGCCGATTTGTACCCTCGATGGCGCTACCAACCGCCGATCTGCAAACATGTTACAACGCCATCCGTGAGCGCTTTGGTAGGCTCCGCATTGTCAAATACGAGCGCGAACTTATCACCACGAACGACGGGGGCACTATTGGATTGGACTGGTCGCCACCGTTTGCGCAGATGCCCAGTGATGAGCGGCCAATAGTAGTGTTGTCCCACGGGCTGTCAGGTGGGAGCCAGGAGACCTACGTCCAGCAAACCGTCAAGTGCCTCACTGCTGAGCCGTATCGGTTTCGTACGGTCGTCGTCAACTACCGCGGCTGTGCAGGCGTTCAGCTGACCACGCATGTGCTGTACAACGGCGGGTTTACCTCCGACTATGGCTTTGCCGTTGAGCATATCCGCCGGAGGTTCCCCAATTCCAAGCTCATCGGTGTCGGCTACTCACTGGGCGCAAATCTGGTCACAAAGTATGTTGGAGAGCAAGGCGATGCATGTCCACTCGAGGCCGGCGTCTCGGTTTGTAACCCCTACGATCTTGCTGCATCGTCTGACGCAATTGAGCAGCCCACACTCCGCAACAAGTATCTCTACTCGCCGGCTATGCTCTTTGGTCTCATGCGGCTATACCGCCGCCATCGGCACATGATTGAGACTGGGCCGGTTCAGTTTGATGCTGAGGCGATCGAGAAAATAGATCAGCTTAGGCAGTTTGACGACCTGATTACATCCAGGGCCTTTGGTTTCAAAGACAGTGCTGACTACTACAATCAGAGCAGCTGTGCCCAGTTTATGCCGCGGATACGGATCCCCTTTCTGGCCATATCGTCGCTGGACGACCCTGTGTGTCCGGAAAGTGTTATCCCACGTGAAGCGTTCAACTCCAACCCGCATCTCGTTCTAGCATTAACTCGCTATGGCGGTCACCTTGGGTACCACGAGGACCTGTCGTCATCCTGGCTCTCGCGCCCCATTTCCGAGTTTTGTGCTGCAATCTTTCGCCACACATTGGCTGCCACTACAGGCCAGGGTTCCCCTGCAACTGAACCGCCAACTAGTTAAGCCATTTCTGTATTTGTTTATGTGCAGCTTTCTTTAACGTGGTTTGAATTTGCCTAGTAAACATCTTGCTATTGTTGCCATATATTGGCGTGAGGTTATATTCATACGCAAGCACGGCGCAGGAGCTGTCATGCGAGCAAGCTCCGGTGCTGGGCAGGGTGCGTTCCTGGCCGGCTTTTTCCCTCAGATTTCGACACTTGGGGAGTATATGGATGCCCTAGTTGAGGGCGGCCGCTGCAGGCAGGATGGCGACACCGAAGCATACAAGCAGTTTTTACAGACTACTATGGTCGGACACTGTCCGATGGACGGTAGAGTCGCGTTCTGTGAGCCAGCTGAGAGGCTTGCTGACATTGTACTTATGGTTATAAGGCGGTTGCTCAAGCAGAGCACATCTAGCGCCAGCAGCGCCAGCGGTCTAATGAGCAGGTTTAACCAGAATGTCCTGACGATGGGCTACGAGTTGCGTCGCGCGGGAGGCATGAACTGCGTTGGAGGCGACTCAAACGTGACCAACCATTTTGTCAATTCCTCAGTTGTTGAGTTCAACAGCAACCGGTGGTTGTGTCTCCTAAGCAGGGTTGGTACCGAGGCTATGGCACACCTACTCTATCGTACATCTATATTTCTTCCGCTACTTAATGAGGGTTACTGTCAGATCAGCGGGGTGCCGGTGTCCAGCATGCCCATGCCACAGTCAATAAAGATCGGAGCCTCCGACAGTACTTTTAGACTGCAGCCTCCAACGCCCGCTGGGAAGAAGCGCAAGCGGGGTGAGAGTGGTGCTGGTGCTGGTGCTGGTGCTGGTGCTGGTGCTGGTGCTGGTGCTGGTGCTGGTGCTGGAGACAATTATTTACATGGACACCAACGGAACATCAGAAGACGTGTAGAATGTGTAGAAAAACAGGGCGCTGATGCAAATAGTCTGAGCAGCAGCAACAGTGCACCACCACTGACACTGTCTTCTATCAACATCACTCGTGGAAGGATGATGTTTGATGCACCGAAGCGAGAAAAGAAGCTTGATTGGAGTTTAAGTGCAAACTTTCCACTTAATCGGGTTAAATCAGGCGCTAAGCTGGTGCACAGCATGTTTGGACGGTGGCAGATTTATTTCTCTGCACCGCCAGAAAGGTTGGTGACTCTGACTGACCGGATGCTTCGCCTGCATCAAAAATTCAACTACAGACATCATTTATTCAGAATATGTCCAGCTCCATGGCAGCAGCAGCAGCAAAAAACCAGATTGCAGAACTTGCCATCTACCATACATATCAAACCTATATTGCAACCCAGAAATGTAGGGGGGCTCGACAGTGTATTAACAGCTGCTGTGCCAACGGGGATGGAAATCACACAGGATGCAGCGATATCCTCCATATCTCAAGACAACCACCACCATACTGCAGATCTGCCTAAGATCCTTGATCAGGCAAGCACACACAAAAGTGTATTTTTGTTTTTGCAGCAGTGCATCCGCAGTGTTATTCCACACGACCTCATCGGTGGCAGACATAACCACCGTCGTTTGTTTGTTGCAGTGCGTAATCTTGTTTCTGCTGGCAGATTCGAAGAGCCATCCATGCATGAGACAATGCAGCGCTTCAGGTTAAGCGAGGCCTCGCAATGGCTGGACACTCGATCTGTAAAAGCAATGGACATGTATGCCAATCTGATTCATTGGATTCTAGCCGAGTTTGTGATGCGGCTAGTCAAAAAGTTCTTCTACGTCACCGAGGGCTCCTCGAGCCGCTACCAGCTATACTACTTTCGCAACGATGTGTGGACGACAATCAGCCGCGATACCTGGCGCAGCCTGAAGAAAACAGGCATGTATAGGCCAAAGACGCTTACTGCAGCAGCAGATGCTAGTGCGCACCAGACCTTTGGCCATTCCCGCATGCGTCTGCTTCCAAAGGAACACGGATTCCGCGCTGTTGTTAATATGAAGAAGTCTTACGTTATAAAGCGTCGAGTTGCACGGTCTACTGGAAGCACTCCTCGAGACTTTGTTGAACGACAGATTATATCCACCAATAGGCGGTTGGCTGACGTGTTAGCAGCGCTTCATCCATGGCGGTGTTCTCATCCTAGGCATTTCGGTACAGCGACATTTGGACCCAGCGACATATACAAAAGACTCGGGATTTTTAAGCGCGCACTTAGAAGCTATCCCGAGTTTGGAAGCCAAAAGCTGTACATTGCCAAATTGGATATTTCGCAGGCATATGACACAATCCCTCAAACAAAGCTTCTTGAACTATTACGCACGCATCTTTCGGACGAGGAGATGGTAGTCCACAGATACTGGACATTGTTACCGTCATTTAGCCGCTTCCGGCTATCGTTTTTGCGGCATGGACAGTTATCTTGTGGCTCTGACGATTTTAGAAAGTTTGCTCGCCGCTTATCAACAAACAATAAGGGGCTTGTCATTGGCGACCAGTCAGCAACAGTATATCTGCATACGGACAAGATATACTCGCTTATTAGCGAGCACATTCTGCAGAACACTGTTCGATCTGATTCAGGGCTGCTGCAGCAAAGCAAGGGCATTCCGCAGGGGTCGGTGCTGTCGTCATTTTTATGCAACTTTTTTTATGGGCAGCTTGAGAACGAGCACCTGGCCCCGGTCGTTGATACGCAGACTACGCTGATCATGCGAGTGGTTGATGACTTTTTGGTTGTGTCAACGGTTAAATCGCAGGTTGCTGCAGTTGTCGAGCGCATGCACTGGGGAATTGAGGAGTATGGATGCCAGCTAAATACTTCAAAGACCCTGGCAAATTTTGGTCTTGAGATACGTGGCCAGCATGTAAAGCAGGCCAACTCGCGTTGCTTTCCTTGGTGTGGGATGCTTATTGATGACCACACACTTGATGTCATGGCTGACTACTCCCGCTTGGCTCCACCTGCTCAACTGAGCTCGATACTTACAATTAACACTGGAAAGGAGCCGGGCAAGATGTTGCGCCAAAAGATGCTTTCAGCTGTGCACATCAAAATACTTCCATTGTTTATGGATTGCAACTTCAACTCGAGAGAAACGGTGCTGTTGAACCTGTACCAGAACTTTTTACTATGTGGCAAAAAGTTTCATCTAATCTACCAGCGTCTGCATCAACGTACTAACAATCCCAGCTACTGCATTGGTATTATAGAGGATACACTTGCACTAGCCTATATATTATTCAAGGGTCGCTGCAATGATCGGACTATTACATCGAGAGATGTAAAATGGCTGGGCTTGCATGCTTTTTATACAATTTTTAAACGCAAGCAGTCACGCTATACATGGGCTCTTGCCAGCATTGGAAAGGCTTTGCGCGATCCCTCAATGGCGCAGAAGCACGCGCAAGTAATCAGCTCTCCACTCAATCGAGGTGTGCTTTCCATCAGCTATTAGTGAACACTTTGGTGACATGTATTTGCGTTGTAGCAGCATTGCCTGAAAATAAATATGTGGTCAAACCACGTCTATAATGTATTTTAAGAGGCATCAGCAGCCATTAATAAACTATTTGAGCAGTTGTGTGCAGTCTCCTTCCTTTTTATTAATATTCTTATATTTAGAGGTAATGCCCGCTAGCAATACGTGGGTGCGTCAACCAGTGGTTATCAAACTTTAAACCGTCCTTTGGCCAAGGCGCTGCTTCTACAATGGACAATGTGTAAACCTTCCAAAGTTTCGGCCATCACAAGAAAGCCCCAAAGCACAATCATGCGCGTGACATGTGGAGACTACCCTCCTTGTCTTGGCAGTGGCATGTCTGGACTCTTCTTTTCTTCACTTTGTCTCCTAGGGTTGCTCGCTCACTGAATTCGTTGTCTATATTTTGAGTTTGGCCTCCAACAACGCGAGTATAGTTTATTTTGCTACGCACAAACACCCCAGGCGTGGATATTTAACAACTACTTACGTCCATAGGCATATTGGAGTCGAGTAGCGCGCCCAACTCGGCGCTGAGCAGTCGCCGCTCGACGCCTGAGGTTCTGGGTGAACATTCTTCACAATTCATTAGTAGCGCACCACACCAGCCACGCCATACGCAACGTCACTCACCGCCTGCAGATGAGCCAATAAACCAACCTATCAGTGCACCGACGCGGCATCATCGCCGACGGTCAAGCGGCGCGAGTGTCAAAAAGCTGCTTGGCGGGCTGCTCCACCGCGCGAAAAGCTCCGACCACAGTGGTCCGAAACCACACGCGTCGGAAACTGCGCCAGGGTCTGAGAATCACAGAGACGATGATAGTGATAGAAGCAGCAAACATATTTCAAAGCATGTTGAGCATTCACCCAACGCGCTTATAGACGATACCGAGTCAAAGATCGAAAACTCCAGCTTTCTTATAAGCGACGAGTCAGACGATGGACACAAAGATTCTAAAGAGCCTAGCTACAATGATGACAACACTCCACGCCCTGAGATGAGAAGCATGTCAACGTTCACGGAGCAGTACCTTGCGGCACCTGCACCAGGCATGTGGAGCAATGTCCGTGGCAACCAGGCAAGCGCAGCAAAGGCAGCGGAAGATGAAAAGTCGCGGCCTAACGTGCCTCTGGAGCCCGAGGAGTATAACGGCAGCAAAATGCCATGGGTTGTCGAGCAGATGGCACTCGGCGAACAGTCGCTCTCGAGTCTGTTCAGCAACAAGTCTGGGTATACAGGCAACATCGGAGACAGCATAAACAACGAAGAATTTGGCCACAGTAATGACAACACTTGGCGTATGGAGAAGAGGCGCCGGCGCAAGCAGGCGTTTGGTGTACTCAAATCACGCGTGGGTGAGGCTCGGGTTGGCATCCAGAAGGTAGTGCCGGCTCCAGATATTGAGGAATTTCGACGGAAAGACGGCAGTGCAGACTATATTGCATTTGCATATAACTGGATTAAGCATTACGCTGACACACAGCTCAGTTACAAGCTTGACTTTTGCCACAGTTCTACAGATCCATGCAAGCTGGATTGCTTTCTCATCACTCTCCAGCGGCTTGTGGAAGTGTCGGCGCCATACCAGCGATTTGTGATCTGGTTATACAAGCTGGCGCGCTGGGATAACCCCAAGCTGACGGCGTGGTGGTGCTTTGCGTATTTCTTTCTACTTCATCATGGGATGCTTGCGATGTGTATGTGGATGACGCCGGTGTTTATCGTAGCCTACCATCGCCTGAGGCCAAGCCAGGCGTACCATTGGCTTGGGTTTGAGCGTCCTGAGACGAGCGTCATCCCTAGCAAGGTTGTGCAGGAAGCAGCCTCGGGCACCATTGCAAAGGGCTTGATTGCGAATCGCATGTGGGATATTTGGCGAGCAACATTGGGCGCGCATATCCACCTTGTGCTTGCCGACGTGACGGATTGGCTTGAGCGAGCAAAGAACTGCGCGACCTGGAAGCGACCGTGGGCGTCGCGAGTGGTAATGGTAGTTCTAAGCTGCATAGGGGTATTCGTGTATCTGGTACCAGCCAACGTCTTTCAGAAACTCTTTGGGATATGTGCCGGCGTGCAGTTTTTCTTTCTGGCGCCGTTGCAGCTGCGGCACCAGCGATATCGACGGATGCTGTTGATTATAGACATTATTTTGTGGCACTGCCCGAATGACGTTGAACTTGCGCTGGATACGCTCTACCACCAGACTCCGCGACATGTGGGCGATGGGCCAGAAATGGAAGACACAATGACCCACCCATCACCACCCCTGCTTGAGCGGCTTCGTAGGTATGCTCAGATTCTGGTTGCTGATCTTATTTACGCGTACAACCCACTCACAAAAGAACGAAGGCCGCCAATAATGATTCTGCAGACAGCATCATCCACTGCACTTGATCAGATGGGTGACGACATTGGAGACGCAGATGACTTTCACAATGCATTTGTTGCTGGGAAGCAGCTTGGTAAGAACATATTGCGCGACACGAGCAAAGTGGGACATGGCGATGACCAATATACGGGCCTGGGCGCCAACAGCAGCGTCCAGTTTCCCTCGGTGATGGGTGAGCGGGAGGAACGCGAATGGGTAAAGAAGAGTGGCCTGGCCCGGCGTGTCTCGAATGCGTCCTCGATCAACAGCTTTGGGGCTTTTGATAGGGACAACTTTGCTTCGCTGCCAAGCATTCATCGCGATGCGGCGCAGCTGCCACAGGCTTCAGTACTAAAAAGCACGCAAAACAACCCGCCTGTTCCCGGGACAAGCACAGGCTTGTGCGGGGATGCCGCCGGCTCAATCGACAGCGACGAGGAAAGCACAGATAGTAGTGACACATCTCCACACCGTCGTCGCTCGCTAGTGTCGCGAGCCAAGGATATATCCTCCCGTGTTCTTGGTAAAAAGAACAGACGTGGAAGTGCTGAAAGCAGCAAGGAGAGCCTGCCGCAGGGCCACGAATCGCAACAATTACCTACTGTCATCGAGGATGAGCGCAAGCGTCGCCTGCGATTTTCATTGAATCTCAAGCACATTGACCTAGCAAGGCACACGAGCGCAGTCAGTGGGCTGGAGGATTCATCTTGGGATGCCCTTAAAGACACTAATTACGGCGACAATAATATTGATTTTCCAGCAAGCCCGGATATACGAGACGCACGTCGAAGCTCGCTCGACAGCCTTATCCTCAAGTCGCCTATCAGCAGCACATTGAACCCAAAGCCGAGCAATTTGGAGCTGATGCACGATGCCAACAAGCTGCAGTCCCTGCGAAACAAGGATGCCCGAGCCACCAAGGACGGCATCGACATGAACTCGCTGTACGCTTTTCGCTGCATACATGAAGGCAAGTACGGCACACTATTTGTTACATCGGATCGCTTTGTGTTTCGCCGCTCGCGCATAATGGGCGGCCGACGCTCTAGCGTCGCCAGCTACTTGCTTAGCAGCGTCGTGGCAGTCCGCAAGACCGCTACCGGTCTAGGAAAATCGCATGGGATACAGCTTCTAATGAACACCGGCAAATCGTGCTCTTTTTACGGTCTGAGCGACCGGAACGATGTGTTCGGGTTTCTACTTTTACGCTGTGGTAGAGGCCATGTGTACTGAATGCAGATGCTTAGACCTTGTGTGATTAGAACACCCAGCCGGCTAGCCATGCGTTGTTCGATGCGATTGTCCTTGTTTTGAGGTCATTACTTTTTTTTTTTTTTGCCACAGACAGCGCCAATAGGCGCTTGGCTGCTTTGGGCAATTATTTGTTTATCCTTGAGGCCCAAGCCATTACCTTTCTCCCCCCCCCTACTCATTTACTATATCTGCACCTGGCCTTGCTTCTTCTAGCGATTCACAGCCGCTTTTGAATTCGCTTGTTTTGCATTATTTATTTTTTAACTCGAGCTGTTATCCTCTTTAGAATTATCTAGCCATGACCATGGGTGGAAGCAACGGTTATGAGCGGTACCTGAAGCTTGACAAGATTGGCGAAGGCACATATGGCGTCGTCTACAAGGCGCGCGATTTGCATACTGGAAAGGTTGTTGCAATGAAGAAAATTCGTCTTGAAGTTGACGATGAGGGAGTGCCGTCGACCGCAATTCGGGAGATATCCTTGCTTAAGGAACTACAGCATGAGAACATAGTGCAGTAAGTACCCATTCATCTATGGATGCGCTTGTTGCAAAGTCGTGTTCTTACCTAATACACGCTTAATACCGTGTTCTGTGTTTGCTATAGACTATCTGCTCTATTTACAACTACGCTATCATTGCGCCGCATCTATTGTGTGGGGAGGGTAGTAAGGTGGGGTAGGTCAAATAAACGAGAGTGCAATGGACTTGTATTTGTCTGTTGTGATACGGTCTTTGTTTACAAGTTTTATCGTAAACACAGACCGATGGTGATTTTTTGTTGATATGCATTGTGCTCATGATTAATTTCCATCATCAACACGTGCACTTCTGCAAACATTTACACCGATCAGTCCGGTTTCTCACAACCCTAGCCCAGCCAAACTTAACACAACAAGCTTTGATAGCTTTGTTAACATTCAACCGTAACCATTAAAGCACTTGTATGACGAAAATCAGCTACATGTAGGCTTCTTGATATTGTGTATAACAACGCCAAGCTGTTTTTAGTGTTCGAGTTTCTGGATCTTGATCTGAAGAAGTACATGGATAGTATCGGGCCTGCAGGACTTTCGGCAGCACAAGTAAAGGTAAATACGCTAATCAATCCATATATTGGTATCAGAACCAGTTCTTGCACTATCGCTGATAAAACCACTCTGAACAAATACCCGAAACCAGTGCAGCTTATGATAACTTAATAAGTACATATGTCAAATTGTGTCACAATAGAGTTATATGCACCAACTAGTCAAGGGAATTGCATTTTGCCACTCGCACCGCACGTTGCATCGTGATCTTAAACCACAGAATCTACTTATCGATCAGTCAGGGATGCTTAAAATTGCCGACTTTGGTCTTGGACGTGCATTCGGCGTGCCTCTGCGTGTCTACACGCACGAAGTGGTGACGCTCTGGTATCGATCACCTGAGATACTGCTAGGCTCACGGCACTACTCGATCAGTATGGACATGTGGTCTGTGGGCTGTATTTTTGCGGAGATGGTGAAGCGTAGGCCACTGTTTCCTGGTGACTCTGAAATAGACGAGATATTCAAGATTTTCCGCATTTTGGGCACGCCGACAGAGGACATTTGGCCAGACGTCACCTCGTTGCCTGACTTCAAGCCGAGCTTCCCCAAGTGGCAGGGAAAGAGCCTGCCAGACTTGCTTCCCGGACTGGATGAAGATGGCATTGATCTACTCAAGCGCATGCTTACATACGATCCTGCACATCGCATATCTGCTAAGCAGGCACTTGCACATCCTTACTTTTATGATATCAGAGATTAAAAGTAAAACATGTGTGCGTGTTGTGGCTTTTTTATTTTATCTCTACGCTCTGACATTTGTGCATTGCTTGAGTGTATGGCTTTACTTGCTTGTGTGGGGCAATCGAGCCTTTCGTTTGGTCTCAACATATATAATTGGTTCATCATCACCTTGCTCTTCATCGGTAATACTGTTTTGTTTTTAAAAGCCAAGATGTATTTACATAGCAACTTCTACGACCACTTGCCTACATCTAGTGGATATCGGAAGCCAGACTGGGAATTCCGATCCCTGAACAAGCACGGACCGAACTTTATGTGCCCGCTTTTCGCATGCTCAGCCAATTATGTGGAGCCAGTGACAATGCCGTCGGCCTGGGGGTACACAGAAAATAAGGCTTAGTGGAAGGTACACCAGCCCATCACTAGCCAATAGGTTGACCGATGTGCGCGGAACATACTTGACAGCGGCAGCATCTTTTATATATAAGAATCTACAAGCAGCCAAGTAAACGTTGCTCTGTTGTGTGCTGAACTCTGGTTGTAAAATTTAGTGTATTTCGTCGCCTTTGTTTATGATGTATGATATCGCTCGCCTTCCGTTGCCTGTGCTGGTCAGAATTATTGCCTATTCTGATCCTATCGTCTGGTGGTCTGTAGACAACAGAACTCTTCGTGCCGTTATGAACACTACATCCTTTCGCTGCTGGTGGATAGCACATCTCACCAAACAGGATCCCCAACTTCAAAGTGTTGATGCTGTTGTTGCCATGTGCCAACATGTATTGGATCCTGTCACTAGTATTGTTGGCTCGGACTCTTGGATAACAGACAGCTTTGTGTTAGCTATGCACAGCAGCCACCATGAAGCATTCTGTAAAGTTGCCCCAGCGCTACTGTGGAGAGTTCTAAAAGTGGGCGATCAAGCAAAAGCATCAGTTGTGGTGCAGTTAGCACAGCTAAGACTAGACATGTTCGATGGTCAGCTCATACGCGAATTGACGACACAATGCTCAGAGTTGTGGTTGCTTCAATGGCTTTGCCACAATGGACTGCATTTTCGAGACGTATATAGCAGCGGCAAATGCTTTGAAACATCACAGCTGATAAAGTGGGTAATGGCGAGTCGCATTGAGCTGCTCACCTTTCTTTCTCAGCAAGGAATTCATCTACCGGTCCGCTTGCTTATAGAGTATGCGCTAGGAAACTCGACGCCCGATACAATAGCATTTTTAATGGAACATGGTTCTGACGGTTCACAGGTTCTATCGTGGAACGATCTGTTATTGATGGCATCCACCGATGATACTACACATGTCGATGTGTACCGATATGTAGTAAGTAAGACTGAAGCTAGTATTGTGTGGACATATGCTGCTTCTTGTCTTGCATCGCACGCAATTGCGGATAAGCACGCATATGAGAAGTTTCTCGCACTGCGGAGTATGCCCCATGCTACTCTATGGATTGTAAGATCGATACGCGGGCGCACACCAATTGAGTGTTTGTGTGAAAGACTCACATATGAAAACCTGACTTACGTTTCGCCATTTATTCGCGAGTATGTGAGGCTTGGTGTCTCAACGACAAACATGCCACCAATATTGTCGGCACTTTGCCAATAACATTAGCCACATATTGTTTTTGTGTTAGCTTCAGCAGTTAGTTAAGAATATCATTATGAGTAATCTGTAGATCATATACACACTGCTGCAGTTAATTAAACATTCAAAAACATCTGCAAGCTATTAATGATAACCAGGGGTAACTAAATTCATAGAATGCCGCCCCGCTCGCCGGATTAGTGACAAAGACTGCATCCCCCAGCGCAAGCACCATTTCTTCCCATGTGTAGCCCTCAGAATGTGTGCCAAATGTCTTTTGGACTTTCTCAAGCATTACACCCAGACAATTGATCTATATATCGACACTGTCAGCCTTGCTGTCGTCACCACCACCACCACCGCAGCAACTTTTTTTCGAAAAGTACTCGTTCATCACGATCTTGAATGTCAGCGGATCAACGTCTCTGCAAGCAGAACGATTACTGATGCCAAGGTGCTTGGTCAAAATAAGAGCGCCAATTCATGTCTCAACTACCCAAAGGTTATAGCAGACTGGAGCTGTCACCGCCTTATCAGATACAACCAATGTGTTTGTGATTACAAAAGCAATCGGAGGTATAGCGGAAGGGATATTCACTGGTGTAATCTTGGGCACTGGCTCAAACTCGATGAATATTGCTGATTGAGGTTGTGACATGATGCTAGTTGTCTGATCCATGTCACTACCATCAGTGCCTATAAGACGCTCACTAGCAACTGCAAGTTCAACAGTATCCTCCTGTGCCAGAACCTTTCCGTTCGCCTTTATTGTGGTCAGCACAGCACAGCATAAAAGGGCGGAAAATCCAGAAAGAACAGAGTTGCTGAGCACGTTACAGTCAACCAGACAGTACATTCCATCTGGGTTGGCGCAGCTCATTGCGTCTATCGCGCCTTTGTAGCCGCATTTAAACCAGCTGGCCCAGTTATAGTGGGTTTTGCTGATGGTTACAGCCGAGTGTGGCGTGCAGGAAAACGTACAGGCAGAGTTTGCTTTGGAATGACATTGGTCAGATGTATGAGGCTCTGCCCAGTTGCCCTTACAGCAGTGAGAAAGTCATGAACAATGCTCATGGAGAAGACAGGAAAGCCACTGTAGTCAATGTGTTTGCCAACAATGTTGAGGCAGCCAGGAGCACGCACGATGAAGTTTGGTTTGAAGCCATGTGTCAATAAACGCTTCCGTCAGCAACGAAAAACGAGCAGCGTGTTGAAGAAAACTGTTGCAGTAAATGTTCGAGGGCAAACTGAATGAGGAAACCATTTCTATCATAGTAGAGCTGATGTCTAGAAGAGTGCCACGGCACGTCTATAAAAGCATGCAAAAAGAGATAGTGACGGCTGTGTCAAAGGCAGCAGCAAATAAAGCTATAACAAAGACTTCCCCGCGTCCTAAGTTTCTTGAAGATGCTATATTGTGCAGAGCAGTTATGAACCACGCACCATCTACAGACGGGCAGACAGGGAGACTTTGATGCAACCCTTATTTATATATCAAGTCGAGGGACAAGCCCTTTCAAATCCTGCCCATTCCTGGCTTGTCTGGCAGTTATTAGAACTTGAGCCATTTTTCTTTAACATTAGCATATATTAAAATAAATATATTAATATTCAAAGATGGTTTACACCGTCCCTACCGTGAGCGAGCTAAGCAACATATACAGCTTGGGCGTGGACGTGCAGACACAGCGCTATGCCCGACTCACTAGTGCCTTTTGCCACATCTATGGTAATAAGCCTGACTTTGTAGCTCGTGCTCCGGGGCGTGTCAACATCATTGGTGAACACATCGACTATTGTGGCTTTCCTGTCTTCCCTATGGCCATCGCATTGGATACGCTTATTGCAGTTCGCGCCAATGGAATAGATCGCATCCATTTGGCCAATGTCAACAACGAGAAGTACCCCGCACGCAAGTTCAGCACCAGTGGAGATATTTTTAAAATTGATCCGACAGTGCATGAATGGTCAAACTACTTCAAGTGCGGATATCGCAGCTTGCTTGAGCACCTGGGGCGCAGAAAAGGCATGGGGTTCGATGCACTATTGGATGGAGCTGTGCCGGCGGGCGGCGGATTATCCTCATCTGCTGCCTTTGTGTGTGCGACACAGCTTGCAGTACAGCGGGTTAATGGAATCGATCTGCCACAGACAGAGCTCGCTTTGGTAGCCACAGGCGCTGAGCGCTATGTCGGAGTCAATTCTGGTGGTATGGACCAAACAGCGAGCATAATGGGTTGCCGAGGCTCTGCACTGTTTATTGAATTTAATCCAGTGCTAAAGGCAACGACAGTCAAACTGCCAAAGACCGATCCAGCCCTTGCTTTTATAATCGCAAACACATTGGTTGTATCTGATAAAGCAGTGACAGCTCCAGTTTGCTATAACCTTCGGGTATTTGAGACACGAATTGGCGCTCTTATTTTGGCCAAGCACCTTGGCATCAGTAATCGTCCTGCTTGCAGAGACGTTGATCCGCTGACATTCAAGATCGTGATGGACGAGTACTTTTCGAAAAAGAGTTGCTGCGATGGTGGTGGTGGTGATGATAGCAAGGCTGACAGTGTCGAGATATGGATCAATCGTCTGGGTGTAATGCTTGAGAAAGTCCAAGAAGCATTTGGCACACATTCTGAGGGTTACACACGGGAGGAAATGGTGCTTGCGCTGGATATGACGCCAGAAGAACTTAGTGATGTAGTCCATGAGGACCAATTTTTGGTACATGCAGACCGGTTCAAACTTTTTCAGCGTGCACAGCACGCATTCTCTGAAGCCATGCGAGTGGTACAATTCCGGCAAATCTGTGAATCAGACAATACAGATACAGATTACTTTCAAGTGCTGGGTGACCTGATGAACCAGAGTCAGAACAGCTGTCGCAATCTTTTTGAGTGCAGCTGTACTGAGCTGGACGAGCTCTGCTACATTGCACGTCAGGCAGGAGCATTTGGCTCACGTCTGACTGGAGCAGGATGGGGTGGCTGCACAGTACATCTTGTTCCAGCCAACAAGATTGATAATGTCAAAAATGTATTACTGCGGGAGTACTACAGCAAGCGGTTTCCAGAACTTTCTGCGACACAACTTGCAAGTACGGTATTTGCTACAGTTCCAGGGAGTGGGGCGTGCTACTATGTATAAAGCAAACCAGACAGTTGAAGTGTAGGATTTGAGTTGTATGAGTTCACAGATCTCTGATAATGCAAAGCGGCTAGGCACTCTTTTAGCAACTATTTTCTTTTTTAAATTGTGATTATCTAAGCTTTGTCGCTTGATGAGGCTCTATAGCCAACAAGTTTTCATTAAAATCTAAAAAGCATATTTACAGCAAACTTGTTCCTGGCTTAGAGCATTGGTGACTACTCCGAATGTTGTTTTTGTAATGTCTGGGTCTTTGGTTGCTTTTAGCTTCTCTTGCAGTATTTGTAATGCCAATACATTGGTGTAGGCTATCTGTATTTTACATTTAGTTTTCCAAGGCAGCAAAACTTTGTTCTAATGATTTGTATGTAATGGTAATGTAAGTATTATTTTTGATATAACATTTCATAAAGCCAACCTCCCAATAATGTTTACAATTGCATGTGTTAATTTCTCTGACGCTTTTCACGATACAATGCCTGCATAATCGATTCTGTGTTGTTTTTAGACAGTTGGTTTTACGCTTCTAAAAGTTTATTTATGTCGCATAGTATTGTATTAGCGATTATTTTTGTTTAATTAGTTTAAAGCAGAAGGCAATAAAAATCCAATATTTTCAAAGCCATATGCTAGGCAATGTTGTCTAACCAAATCTATTTTTATATTAACCAATCAAATGACTGTGATATAACTGAAAGTTTTCAAGTATCGCACATTTATTTACTTATTTTACCTAGCGTTGTCCATAAACGGTCAGACAAAAGTTAACAAAATGCATGAAACAGATTACATATGGGGTGGAGACCATCATTTAATGAGTGAGTGATTAGCATTTGGGTCAATTTGATGGTGGATGATGATGTTTGGACCGACAGTGTTGTTAGGATCTACCACACGTCCACAATAAATGTTGGCTAGGCATCTTACTTCTTACCATTCTTGGCACATAATCAAAAGGCCGCATAAGGCTCTAAAAGAAGGGAAATCCTCAAATGAGAAATCCCTCAAAGCAAGGGCAGTTTTTTGAAGCGCATTTGAAGGTGCTTGGCAGGGGATGATATTCTAGAAAGCGCAAAAGCCAATGGGCACAGCCACAGCATGAAGCGTAAAGGACTGGGCAGAGGAAATGCAGTGCTGAAGGGGAGTAGGCCGTGATCCAGATGATCCGATTCATTGATTTCCACAAGCAGCTGCACCTGGGCTAAACAATCAGAACCAAATCATGAAGGCGCAGGCTCGGGCGTTGCCATAAAAGGCGTGCACCTGGCATGGCTTGCTTCAGCACGACCTTGTGTGGATAAAGTTCAGCAAAATCCGAACAGGGCGATGCACCTTCCCCCGCCCTGAAACGTGTATTTTTGGACACTTTGGGTTTGTTTTTAACCTGGATACCAAACAAGCACCGGAATACGAGCACCAGCAGTAGTCAGGTTGAGAAAGAAAATGTGGAGGGCGGAGAGTCTGTTGCTGCTACTGTTTTCAGGCCTTAGATAGCGCCGATGCCTTGACGGATATGTGCCGATTCTGGCTCAGTCCCGTGCTCAGCTGTCCCCCTTCCCTCTTTCCGGGTCACCACCAAGAAAAGCAGGTAAACGCAGGCCTAATTCTTTTCGTGGAGAGACAAACTTCTTTCTTTTGCAGGCTATTTTAGGCTTCACTAAGAAAATACATACATTGCTTGTTAGTGGGTCCACTAAGCATTTACTCTATTCTCTGCACCTTGTTCGCACACAGCAGCAAAAAGAAGTAAAAATACACCGACTATTCCTCTATTTGTTTAGTGGCACGTTTGGCGCAACTAGCATTCAGGTTAAAAAACATACGTGTGTACAGAAGCCAAAGCTTTTGCGTAGCGGGCACAGTAGTAGGCCCGTACACAGCAGCTCGCAGCTACAGGCTAAGTGCCTTCTCAGCCGACTTGGCTTTTGTCCTGTAGGGAAAACACCCACAGTGGCAACCGCACATTGACTTGCACACTACTGGCATACACATTTTACATACAATTGACATACGCGCGCGCTTGAGCTAAAGCACGGTAACGACTTTCGACTTTGTACTTTCTCTTGCGAGTCGCAGCATACGAGCAACTGGAGCGACGCGTTTGGGGCAACACTTGTACAGCACAGAGCGCTAAGCGACACGGCAAATGCTCAAGGCGTTTTCAAAGGTTTTCCACAAAGCGCAGGGCGTGGCGGATGAGCCGACTCGGAGTACAACGACAGAACACCCCGGAGGAGGGCCCCCATCAGCAACAAAGCGCGTACTCGAGCGGCACCGGCCGGTAGAAACCGGACTGGGAAACGGCGGCGCAGATAGTCGGGAAATGGAGGTGCATGCGCCGAGGTCACCGCCGCATAGGAGTGGCTTTGTGCAGGCGTCAATGCCAGACGCGGGCGTGCAGACGGCAACCGAGCTGACAAAGCGCGTATCGCTGCAGCACCGCATTGGACAACAGGTACAGCCACGACTCCACCTTAGGGCACCGCCGCCTGGAACAGACGGGCGATTCCAGCTGACCCGGAGCAATATCGAATGGCATCTGCGAATGGTAAGTGATAAGCAGAGGCGACAAACGTCAACTGCTATAATGACGAGGGCAAGGTAGTGCGCTGGCGGCAATGAGGCACCAGCAGCCATGCCTTGTGCTTACATGCCCAGGGCCCATGGCTGGCGGGAATTGCAGGAACATCTTCCCACCCACACAAACACACGCACACATGTGCCAAGAAAGCACTCTTGCTTACGGCAGCTGGACCTGTTTACTCTGGTGGCCAGAGTGTGTTTCTGAATTTTCTAGAAAAGGTGGAGGCATTATTGCCTGTGGTGTTTTAGCATCACCCAGTGTGACGTTTCTGCCCAATTGTCCATAGCTCTAACGCCGTCCACCAAACACAAGCCTTCTTTTTTATCTCACCATCCCGTTGTAGTTACCACCGGTAAAGGAGTCCAAGTATGAGAGAATATTGTGGTATGTGCAGGACCAGCAGCAGCATGTCCCTGCGATTGCAGACTCAATGCAGACAGAGGAGCAGGGTATAGATGCGTCGGTTCTGATGAGCGGCAGGGTGACGCACCACGACTACGCGGATGCAGCATACAGGCAGGCGGGTCTAATGCACCCGCAACAGCCTGCGCCACGCGCCGCGTTTCACAGCCATTTGCACCCGCTGCCGCGTAGCAACGCGCACAGAGCAAGTGTAATGACGGTGCTTGTGCCGCCGCGGCCCAGCATGGGTGTACAGGCAGTGGGCGAGCATGATGTTTCGCCGAATGGCGAGGCATTGCACTTGGCAGGCCTAGACAGAAACGCGACGCAGCAACAGACACATCACGCAACTGTAGCTCGCGCAGACAGCGGCACGGGCGGCAATGCATCGGAGGATAATGACGATAATACGCCGCTGGGCGCGATCAACCACGGCGCGCTTGGGCAAAGCTCAGGAAATGCGGGGCTTGGCGAACTTGGCGTAACCAGCCTCGGAAAATACATGGATGGCGCACTGGACTTACCGCTGAGCGGACCAGGTGTGGTAGGCAATGGCGCACGAATGTCGATGATGAGCTTCCACTCCACCATGGCAGTCAACCTGAACAGTGACCCACCCGGCGGTCTCTCGCGCTCGCAGTCGGTCTCGAATCCGCTTTCAGCTTCCGGCCATGACGCGAGTAGCCGCCGCAATACTCCTGTGGCACCCACGCCGCAGGATACGCGTGCATTGCGCCTGTCAGTGCACTCCAGCTCCGCGAGGCACTCCTCGCCAGTGTCGAACGCGCTAAAAGCCCGCCCGAGCCTCGATGCCATCACACCCTCTGTGCCTGCTCTTGCTGCTGAGGACGACGGCTTTGATGATGATACGCGACCACTGGCTGCGCACCGCCCCACGCTCGCCGGAGAGCAAAATGCAAAGCCCAAGCCGACAGCGCCTTCAGCTTCTGGGATCGGCAGGCCCCGAGCTGGCTCGAGAGATGGCTCAATAGAAGGCGTTGCTCTGCGCGTTGTTAACCGCGTCAGCAGCGGCGAGAGCGAGGCTGAGGACGACGATCAGCCGCTGATGAGCCTAGGACGCAGGCTCAGCGAGACACATGATACAGGCGCGCTGCGTGTGGACGCGGCCGCTCGCCCTACCGCCATTAATGCTGACGACGACGACGACCAACCACTTTCGGCACTGCTTTTCCAGCCGCATGCTACCGATGACGACCTGGGCAGCTTGCCGCTTCCAATGCCGCGCCGCGTGGTGGACCCCGACGCCGTAGCTGATCTGAACGAAATGGTGAATGAGTCAGCCGCGCCGATGCGCACAGGCTCTGCTGAGCGCTCAGCGTCGCCTAGTGGCTCTCTGGGTGTGGTTCGCAAAAAGTCGTTGCTGTCGCGCACATACACGCCCGGTGCTGACAACGGCCGCTCTGGTCTAGGCAGCGACAGCCCGCCACACCACCCCACGAAGCGTCGGTCGCGTCTGCGGTACAGCACACCAATGTCCTTGCACCAGTCGTCTGTACTTGAGGCCCTGGTTGTCACAGACCCCCACAACAGTCTGCCCCGCCCTGCAAAGACCGCAGGTCCAATCAGCCCCTCTGAAAGCACATCTAGCAGCAGTCAGGACCCGCCTGAGCTTGCAACTGGTACGCATCCCGATGGAGCCGGGTGCCCGTGGCTGTCTAACCGGCAATACAGCGTGTCGAACACTTCTGTCAACAGCCACCGCCGTGCATGCCGGGGCAGCACACTGGGCCAGCAGCTGACAGACGAGCTGCAGAAGGTCCGCGAGGACATTGCCCGCTCACGCCGCGATTACGATCGCGCCGTCCGCCGATCATGGCAGGTTGGCGATCCGCTTGCCGTCCCACAGCCATGGATGCGCCATGAAAGCACCCTCTCTGACACTGCTCTGCCACAGGGCTCCGGCGATTCCACACACGCCGCCGCTGTGCTGCCCGTTGTGGCGACGATCTCCCGCAACAACAGTGATGATATTGTCACCCACAGCGATGCCAAGCTGCCATCGTCATGGTCTTTTTCCGAAAAGCAGCGTCCACAGAGTTCCCAGAACTACCGTGTCCCGCGCTGGCTGGCCAAGGGCCCGGATGCTGCTTCGCGTAACGTCACCAGCGCCACCAGCCGCCTGTCTCATGCATGGCTTCCGTCCAAGGCCAGTGCTAGTTCCATTGACGCCGTTGCTGCTTCCGCTCACCCACCTATAGCCGGTTCCTCGCTGTCGTCACGTATAAACAACAAATTCGGCAAGCTAAAGCGTACGCTTAAATCAGGCAGCTCTAGTGCCGATGTGAAGCTCTAATTTACTCTATCTGCCTGCTTTTCTTATATTAAAAGTGTGTTACTAGTCTCCTCTCCTATATAATCTGTTTTAGGCATTATGTTAGCTTTTTTCTATCCGTCTATGGACATCAATAAGTAAAATGAATAGATGCGTGGATATTGAAAGATATTGAATCATGATACATCAAGTATTTTGATTGGCTTTTATGTAAAGTAACATTGCTTTGGTCGTATTCTGAAGCTTTCCTTTGTCTTAAACTAATAGAACAGCAGTAAACACCACTATATTCTTATATGTATAAGAAAGAATAAAAATAATAAGGCTTTTAAGGAGCGTTTGGTGCACACATTATATGCCTTTATTATTAGTTTTATATGATAGTTTTGTGTTGGTGGGTTTGGTCAGTTAGCATTTGACCAGCATTCAACTGTCATGATGACAGAAGCTTTGGTGTTTCCAAAAATTGTATTAGACGCATTAGCACAGCCCTTTCGCAGGCGGCGATAGTAAAAGGCGATCGCCGTGTTTCTTCAAAAAAGCTGCTGCGCCATGTTGATAAGACATCAAACTTTTCTGAGCTCGTTAGTTACCAAAAATATATAGGCACAGATACCAATTTTGCATTCCTTAGTACTTATGGGTTATCACGTGAATAGATTTTAATTACTTTGCAAACGTCCGTTGATCTTTGCTGTGGTCCGACTGCATCTGCAAATTGGCAGTCACTCAACTCTGTCTGCAAAATGACAACGGGTAGCCAATCTAATATTCCAGCAGGCCAAATGTTTACAGTGCTGTCAGAAAAATGGCGCTCTGGCGTTATGCAAGCTTTTTTGATGCAACAATAGTAGTAGTATTTGTGCATCGCCACGGCCGCAAGCAGATGGATGATGGCTGGGGTGTCTGTGTGTGCAGGCGCAGGTTGGATCACAGTGATTGGGTTGTGCAGGCACTTTATCGCACGTGGGCCCATGTCGAGAAAATTTTCTCTTGGCAAGTAAGCTCTCAAAGCAACCAACCAACCCCCCTCGCTTGAATTCACCACCTCCCCATTTTGTCTTCGTCTTTGCAGAATTATATTATTTTCTGAGCTTTTCCGTCAATCTTCGTCTTCGGTAGAAATTCGTTTTCTATTTCTGTACGAGGACCGGAGTTACGCAGTACTCGTCAAGTTCTTGTAATTGTAAGTTTTTTTTTCTTGTCCTACGCCCAGCTTACAAATCTTGGACATGGTTTCCCAAATATCTTTAGCACGGCTGGCAGACACATACACTAGAAACACTGACATTCCGGTGCTCATGGACTTGACGACATTCTATGGAAGTCTGGTGTTGCACTTGCGTGGGGGACAACTTGCTTGTAAGCCAATTTGGCCAAAGCAGGAGGAGGCAGCCTTTGCACTATTGGGGTTAAACAATATTCCGTATTTTCCACTATACATGGAAAGGCAGAGCAATAACGAGTCATGCCTCTCTATTTCCGCGACAACTGCATGAGTGTGGAGTAGTAGTTTTTTTTTTAGAGCATGGTGTTCAGACAAAGTGGCCGACTGATACTCAACAGCATCTGATGCGTCTTTCTGTGTATTTTGTGATTGTAGAGACGAGCCGCTCTTGTTAAAAAAAACACGGAGGCATACGCCAAGTAAAGTGCCAGGGAAACTATCCGGCCGAACTTTATATCCGACTCGCTGTGAGCTCAGAGGTGTGTGAGAGTAGTATTTGTGGGCTGAGATTATCAGAACGCACCGGCTACTGACACATTTTTTTTGCTAGCACAAAAGAACTAAAAAAGAGACTTTTCTTTGTCACCGCATACACAAGTCCTAGACCCAACAGACGGGATAGATTTTCCGAAGACATAGCTAAATGAACCGCAAGGGCCAGACAGCGAATAACTTAAAGACCAGCAGCCTCAAGCGGCCCAACCTTACTTACGCGCAATTTGCAGGCAACAGCAACGCCGGTGACAGCGACAAACCGAGTAGCGCAGCATCGAACACTACAGCGTCACAGAATCAGCCAGACGGGTCCAGCGCAGCAGCAAAGCAGGGCAAACAGTGGACTTCCGAGAATGCCACTTCCAACGCTGGTAGCAACGGCAGCCCGGTAGTGAGTGGGCGGGCCATGCGCAATGGCGGCGGGCAGCGGTCGCACAGCCGCGATGCACCGGTGCGGCTTCCTTTGCGGAACGCCGCGTCTTCTTCAGGAGGGGCACCTGCGATTCAATTTGGGTCGCTGAACCAGCAAACACGGCCTCTGTCGCCGCCAGCAGCACACCATAATTCAGGTGCCGGTATCACTAGTGGCGGCGTGCCGGTAACGCACAGGAAGTCATCGTCGAAGCTTAACTTTGGCACAATTTCAAGTAGCAACAGCGAGGACAACAGCAGTCGGCGGCCGCCAAATAGCAGCGGCAGCCATGACGCTTCGGTGCGCCCGGCTTACCACGCCCGGCAGCAGAACCATCACCAGCGCCAGGGCTCACGGTCGTCGGGCCACGGTCGCCAGTCGCAGGGCTATACACCCACGCGCAAAGACAGCAGCGGCAGTGGAAGCTTTAAGCACGGAACGCAGAAGACTCCGCAAAAGCCCCACGATGCAGGGACTAGCGGTGAGACTTCGTCGTACCCGTTGGCCGAGAGTAGCTATCCGGCTGCTTCTCCGGCGACTATTGCAATGCCAAGCGGCCCAGCCGCGCATATGCCTGGAAGCATGAGTGCGCAGCAACCCTTGCCACCACAGCAGCAGCAGCAGCAGCCGCACTACGCAGGAAGTCCGTACCGCGGGCAGCACGTCCGGCCGCCGCACAATCAGAGTCCTGGCGGGCAATACAAGCCACAGTCGGGTGCACACTATCCACCACATCACATGGGTACGCAGCCAATGTCACAGCCAATGGGATATCCTATACCGGCGCCCGGGCAGCCGATGCAGGCGCCGATCATGACCACTCAGCCAAACATGCAGCCGATGCAGGGCTGGATGCCAGCGCCGCCACACCAGTTTTACATTCCCATGGGTGCCCCCGGCTACGACCAGTACTACCGTCCGCCACAGTCCGCAGGCGGGCCGCCGCCGCACAACATCTACGGCATGCCAGGCTACTCGATGCCAAATCCTACTCACGCAAACGTCCCTTCACAGATGGGCGCGGGCGGCATCATGCCAGGACCTATGGGTGCCGCACAGATTCCCGGAATGACAGCATCTCCAGTGCCTGGTCATCAGCAGTCACAACCCCAGCCGCACCACGGACTCAGCGCCAGTGCCCAGGCATTTGTTCCTGGCGCGCGTAGGCCTGTGCGCATTGTCAATCCCACTACTAATGAGGAGGTCGACGTCTCGCAACGCACGCGCTCAGAGTCTGCAACCAGCTCCACGCCCTACAATCCAACCAGCGGCACTGCCTCTCCGGCACCTGGCTCGGTCCTTGACAGCAAACGCGATGCTATTATCCCTGCCGACCAGCTTTCAGTCGAGGAGAACGCCAAGCCCAAGTTTAAGATTCCCAGCTCGCGTGCCCTAAAGATTGTCAACCCCAACCTTGTCAAAGTCGAGGGTTCATCTGAGCTTGCTGCGACTAAGGACATCGAGAAACCTGCCAAGCAACCTGCTGTAGAAGCCGCGCAACCTGCAGAAAACACAGAAACCGACGCAAAAGGTGATACTGGCTCCCAGCCGATGGATATAGATCAAGAAGAGGATAAGATACCCGAGCCTGCTTCTGCTACAAAGGTCCAACCGAATGCTGAACCTCTGTTGCAGGAAAAGCCTACGGATGTTGTGTCTGCTGTACAGCTGGCTGACAAGGTTGAGGAGGCTGCTGTTGTACAGGCGACTGAGCCCGAATCCAAGCTGGAAGAGTCCACTGTTGACTTGTTGGCGGATTCGCTGTCCAACACCACAATTGACGGGAAGACTGAAGTGAAGACTGAGGTTAAGCCTAGTCTGCTTGCAACTGAGGTTTCGGTAAAGTCGCTTTCTAAGACCATCACCGCCGATAAGGAGCCTGAATCCGTGCCTGTGTTTACAGACAACCCTGTCGATACCGCTGAGCCTGTATCCAAGCTTGTCGAACCTGTTGAGGCTGTTACAATATCTGCTGAGTCTGCAGTTAAGCCGGCTGAGGCTGTTGCGACAAGTACGGAAGAGCCAACGACGGCCGCTGAGGAGAAGGTGGGTATAAATTCCGTAGCCGAGGAAGGCGAGATAGGTGAAGCAGAAGAGGAGTTGCGGTCACCGTCGCTGGGCCAGAGCCGCTCACGCCAGGTCACATTTAGCGAACCGTCGACTTTATCGATCCAAGTCATGGCACCCAGCGAGGTTGCAAAACTTTACTCCAGCGACACCGACGCACCACGGATTGTTGGTGACATTCTTCGCTACCCGCGGGAATTCCTGGAACGGTTTAGCGGGCTGTGCAAGCCGCCGACATCGTTCCACTTTGAAATTACTAGCACTGACGACCGCTGGTCTTCTGAACGTGGTTCGAATATTCGGCGATCGGCATCGGGATCTGGGCGTCACCGCGACTCAGCCGCATCATCTGGCTTTGGCGGTATGGGCAACTTCCGGCCCAGTCACACCCACACAACGCTGTCTTCGTCGGAAGAGCGATTTAAGCAGAGCACCATGGAGCTTAAGGGCCGGGTTGAGCCTGGCCGCGGGCCAGTGCTGGGTGGACGCCCACCTTCTGGGCAGTTCCGCGGTCCAGGCGGCGGACGCGAAAGCCGTGGTGGACGTTCAGGCGGGCGCGGGCGCGGGCGTGCGCGTGGACGCGGCGGGTCACAACAGGGCGGTGATCGTCCAGGCGCGGCAGTTGAGCTGCCGGTGAACTTCAAGCCGCTAGAGAAAAGCGAGAACCGTTACATCGCCAAGGCGCTGCGCGTTGGCAGCGATACAGTTGAGGATGAGATGCAGGAGGAGGTATATGACCGGCGGATACGTGTACTGCTTAATAAGATTACCCCGGACAATTTTGACGAGGTTTCTGATGAACTGCTGGCATGGGGTGGAAAGTCGGCTAAGGAGACGGACGGCCGCATTCTGCGGCATTTGATTACACTTGTTTTTCAAAAGGCAACTGACGAGCCTGTGTGGGCTAAGATGTACGCCCAGCTTTGCCATAAGATGATTTGCCACACCAGCCCCGATGTCGAGGACCGCAATTTGCGCACCAAGGAAGGCGGGTACCTTTCGGGTGGTTTCCTAGTGCGCAAGTATCTGCTTACCAAGTGCCAGGAGGACTTTGAGCACGGCTGGAAAGTTGAAATTCCTATGGACATTGAATCAAGCGAGTATTACGAGGCAATCAAGATTAAGCGTCGCGGTCTGGGGCTGGTCAAGTTTATTGGCGAGCTTTTCTTGTTTGACGTGTTGACGTTGCGCATTATGCACGAGTGTGTCAAGCGGCTGCTGTCCAATGTCGAGACACCTGAGGAGGAGGAGACTGAGTCGCTGGCCAAGCTGCTTACCACGGTTGGCAGCAAGCTAGATGTTCCCAATGCCAGGTCTTACATGGACGTATACTTTGTGCGGATTCAGACCATGTCTACTAACAAGCACCTGACTTCCCGCATTCGTTTTATGTTACGAGATCTGATTGAGCTACGTCAGAAGAACTGGGTTACACGCATTGAGGAGGCTGGGCCCAAGACCATTGCCGAGATTCACGAGGACGCCGAGCGCAAGAAGGCTGCCGAGGCTGCTATGCGTCGTGCTCCCTCTCACATGGGCCGTCGGGCAGACTCGCATTCGGGTCGTGGTGATGCTCATGGCCGCCGTGGCCCGTGGAACAACGTTGGTGGGCCGAGTGGTAGTGGCCGTGTGGAGCAGAGCCAGCGCGCAGGCGATCTCTCTAACTTTGGCAATCTTTCACGCTCAAAGCAGATTGCGCCTGCTGGAAGCGGATCGCCTGGCAATCCGTTTGGTGCTTTTGCTAGCGGCTCACGGGGCTGGCGCAGCTCTTCGTCTGACGGACGCAAGGGCCGTACTGATCGCACTCAGACGCCTGCACTGAGCCCTGGTGGACGGTCACCCTCGCACACGTCGCGCAACGAGTCCAGTGCTGCGACCCCTGAGCCAGTGGGCACGCGCAACATGTTTGATGCGTTGATGAACAACGAGGACGAGGAGGCCCCACGCACGGAAGCTACAAAGGCTTTGTCAATGGAGGCTGTGGCATCTTCTGCTAGCGCCGCTGGTTCTCAGGTTATGGATTCAGCTACCATCCAGCGCAAGGTCAAGGGCTTTATCGACGAATACCTGGAACTAAACTCGGAATCGGAGTTTATCGAGTGCTTCAAGGAGCTCGGTGAGGCCAACTACCAGGGCGCTGTTTATGAGATTGCCAACAATATTATGGACCGTCGTCCAGACCAAACCGAGAAAATTATCGGCGCTATCACTGCTTTACGGACGAAAGACGTGCTTCAGGAAGATACTGTGGTTGCAGCGCTAGCCGAGTACAGCGAGCAACTTGAGGATATGGCATTGGATGCGCCCAATGCCTACAAGTTCTTTGGCATGCTGATGGCAGCCGCCCATATCTCAATCCCTCGTATTCCAGATGCCCTAGGCGAGCTGGCCACAAAGCTGACCTCTATTCGTCCGCCAGCGCTGCAAATAGTATTTGCTTATCTGAAGCATCTGGTTGCCATTGACGGTGAAGAGAATACCAAAGCAGCCATCGAAGAGGGTAAACTTGACATTTCCCGCTTCTTCAACAAGGACCGCAATTCTGATGCCGATGTCAAGAAGGCGCTTGACTTTCAAGATCTAGCTGGTTTGTTCCCTTAGTATGCTTAGGCTTGCATTTGTTTGAAGTAATTTCATATTTACACATTATTACCCACTAGATATCTTTAGGCAGCATGTGACTGAATATGTACATGTTAAATCCAATCTCATCAATGAAAAACACAGCTTGTAGCAAAGGCTTCCTCACATATAGTCTTACTGCTCAACCTATTCCTTCCTCAGTGCAATAAATTTGTCCGAGTTTTGCTCTACAGGCAACTCTTCTAGTGTCTTTAATGTCAGGCAGCTCTTATTAATCAGGTGTCTATTTAATGTTAACACTGATGTGGTGAAACGATCATATGCTTTATATGTAATCATCTAGTTGCTTGATATTATTGAAGTTGAGTTTTAGTTCACAAACTGTAATTAAAAAGCTTTGTTTCTCGTTTAACTTGGTCAGACACTCCTTTTAAAGCCTGTGTTCAACACTAGATAAACGCATCTGCTCATCATCTCTGTATGTTTTGACATAAACTTATGCTGCTCTGATGTTTATTTCACTGACTAGTGTTGCTTTGTTTACTGTTTTTCTTTCTCTCAAAAAATAGGTTAAATAGCTTTTCAATCAGTTGTGTAGTGTATTTCCTGTAAGCCTCCTGGTTTTATACTCATCATGTTTCTCAACAGAATTTGTTTTTGGGATGATCAACATCCATCAATATAAAAATGTGTCTAAACATGCCTTCATTATATGAGCTGTTATTCTGATACTCGTTGTTTGAATGGCATCCATCATCTGGCATTTCGACATCTGGCAAAGAGTACATAGTTAATATACCTGTAATTTTGTATTGTATTGTTAGTATTTTATAGAAGCTACATGTGAACTATAGCATCCATCTACACTTCTTTAGAGAATTTTCTAGCGAGTGTTTTCATTGCATGATACTCAGTTTGTGCTTGTTAGATGGCTTGTTATGTATAAATAGACTCCCTCATTTTACGCATATGACTACCATTTGTTATTTGTGTCTAAAAAGAAGAGGCGTGCAGTCTCAGTAAAGGGTATCTTATACTTGGAAAAACAGATACAGGTCAGCAATGTAGGTAATGATACTTTATCAGCTGATGTTGCTGCTGCTAACTGCTTTCTAGTCTTTACTGTTAGTATTGTTGACTACAGCCGCAACTTATGTCCTGTACCATAGGCAACTGCCATTGACTGCCTTTTTTTTTGTCTGCAGCGCAAAACCAATGCCAAACGCACCGGCAACATCCACTGCCTGCGCATACTGTAATTTGCAAAAGTATTAGCGTCAGTTTATGATTATTTTGGCAGAAGCTGGTATAGCGGGGTTGCGCCAATTATGTAATGTGTTTGCGTTGCAGGTGGGGGTGTTGTTTGTGCATGGTTGTAGGGGTCGTTGGCAGTGTGGTTTTGCGTTGGTGTTGGCAGTGGAGTGGAAAACAGCCAATGGCAACATACCCCTGTCCTGCGACATGAGTAGCAGTCGCAGTCAACAGCACTGGCAGTGAAAGCCCATGAAGCATCAACATCTGCGATGCTTGCTTCCATTTGATTCACTTGGTAGACAATACTCTTCAACTAGTCCATATGCTTCTCTCATCTCAAGACACAGCCAGCAAAAGACAGCCTATCCATCCACAGGACAAGACACCCAACAAGCACAAACTGAATATCACATAATAAAATATTACATAGTCTTCTTTAAATAAAAGTAGATAGTTGATATAGTTTCTATATGATTTCTATAAAAATACTAACAATACAAAAACAACACCCACCCACAGTTATGCAAACTATGCACTCCTTGCCAGATATCGACATGCTTGAAGGTGGATTTCATTCCAATAGCAGGTACCAGAACAACAGTCCACATGAAGAAAGCATTTTCATATGTTGGACTTTGACAAAAAAGCCTGGCTGAACACGATACTTTTGAGGTAAGTTTTCTATGTTGTGCTAAAGCGCGAGCACTTGTGGATTAAATGGATATGTTGTGGATGTATTTATTTATTGATGTACAACTGCTACTAATACGCAATGTTTTTCTACCATTTCATTCTCTTCCACCGCCAACACCAACGCAAAACCACACTGCCAACGACTTCTCCGACCGTGTACAAACAACACCCCTACACACAACGCAAACGCACTGCCCGAATGGCACAAACCCGCTATACCAACTTCCGCCAAAATAATTATACGCCAACGCTAATACTTTTGCAAATTACAGTAAACATCGCTCTCATCCACAACACAAACTCACTGCATGCTGATTAGTGCGAAAATCATCTCATCCAAACGTCAAACTTTTCAAGCCCAAAAATCCACATCAGTAAGGGGTCGCCATTTGATTTTCTAAATCAGTAAAAAGGAGAAGGATCTAGAACATTGAAGACGTACAAAGCCCAAATCCTCATTTACAAGTGCTTGCACTGTGCCGGGGCTTCAAAGCATCCCCCTCATTCCTGCTTAGACGTTGCCAATCGTACTTAGATATTCTATTTTCCTTCGCAATCGCAAAACTGACAAATACGCGTGTTCAGCTTTGCTAGCAACAACGTTAACAACAAGAAACCTATTAAAAACAAGATTCGGATTGATACACCATGTCTGTTGTCGGCTTCGACATTGGCAACCTGCAATCGGTTATTGCCGTTGCGCGCAATCGCGGCATCGACATTGTGACGAACGAGGTTTCGAACAGAGCTACGCCTACGATGATCTCGTTTGGGAAGAATCAGCGTTATATCGGCGAGTCGGCCAAGACGCAAGAGCTGAGTAACTTTAAGAACACAGTCGCTGCGATCAAGCGTCTCATTGGCCGCTCATATGATGAGCCCGAAGTTCAGGAGTTCGAGGCGCAGTTTATTGGTTGCAAGTTGTGTGATGTCAGCGGCGAGGCTGGTGTTGAGGTAAACTACCTTGGTAAGCCAACAAAGTTCAGTGCTACGCAGCTATATGCAATGTATCTCGGCAAGCTGCGCGACACGACGGCGAAGGAGCTGGGAGGTGCAATGTCAGACGTAGTTATCTCGGTGCCGGGATGGTACACAGACCGTCAGCGCCGCGCAGTGCTACAGGCCAGTGAGATTGCAGGCCTGAACTGCCTGCGCGTGCTTAACGATAACACGGCGGCGGCACTGGGCTACGGCATTACTAAGAGCGACTTGCCAGAGGACAAGGCACGCAACGTTGTGTTTGTGGACCTCGGCCACAGCTCATTCACAGTGTCGGTAGTTGCATTCAAGAAGGGTGAGCTCAAAGTCAAGTCTGTTGCCTACGACCGCGGGGTCGGCGGACGCAATTTCGATCAGGCGCTGCTGGACCACTTTGTTGCAGTCTTTGACGAGAAGTACAAGCTCGACATCAAGTCGAGCAGCAAGGCACAGGTCCGCCTGCGCGCGGCGTGCGAGAAGCTCAAGAAAGTGCTCTCAGCCAACTCGCAGGCCCCCATCACTGTCGAGAACCTGATGAACGACGTCGATGCCAGCGCCATGTACTCTCGCGACGAGTTTGTCGAGTTGATTGAGCCGCTGCTGAAGAAGCTGGAACAGCCGATCCAGAAGGCGATTTCCGATGCCAACATCTCGTCAGACGAGATCTACTCGATCGAGCTTGTTGGTGGCTGCATCCGCATTCCCGCAGTCAAGCAGCGCCTTGGTGAGTTCTTTGGCCGCGATCTATCATACACGCTCAACCAGGAGGAAGCTGTCGCGCGCGGCTGTGCTTTACAGTGTGCCATTGCGTCGCCGGCATTCCGCGTGCGCGAGTTCTCTATTAACGACATTATTGCTCATCCTATCCGCTTCAAGTGGGAGGCAGTCGGTGGCAGCGACGACACTGGCCTGGACGTTTTTGTTCATAACAACCCGATTCCGAGCACCAAAATGCTTACCTTCTACCGTAAGGAACCGTTTGTAATCGAGGCTGAGTACTCTGACCCTGCGAATCTTCCCCGCGGTACCAACTCGTGGATCTCGCGCTTTGACATTAAGGACGTTGTGCCCACTGAGACTGGCGACTATTCGACGATTAAAGTTAAGGCTCGTCTCGACCTGAGCGGTGTGCTTACCATCACTAGTGCTTACACTGTTGCCGAGGTTGAGGTCGAAGAACCCGTTCCACAGCCAGAGCCTAAGGAGGGCGAGGAGCCCAAGGCCCCTGAGATGCGCAAGGTCAAGAAGCTTGTGAAGCAGGCAGAACTGACGGTGCTGCAGGCTTCGCAGTGTTTGGACGGCGGCAAGCTGTCCGGACTGGCCAAGGGTGAGCGCGAGATGCATGATGCTGATGAGCTTGTCGGCGCGACGGAAATTGCCAAGAACAGTCTTGAGGAGTACATCTATGACATTCGCAGCAAGGTTGAGTATGACTACAAGGACTTTGTTGAGCCCAACGAGCAGAAGGAGTTCCTGGAAACCCTGATGAGCACAGAGGACTGGCTTTATGATGAGGGTGATGACACGACGAAAGACGCATACCTTGAGAGGCTTGCTGGACTCAAGGCGATTGGTGAGCCGATCGCTGAGCGCTATCGCGAAGACAAGGAGCGCCCGATAGCCGCGCGCGAGCTGCGTGATGCCATTGTGCATTGGGCAGACCGTGCTAGCTCGCAGGAGGAGCGCTATTCGCACATTACTCCTGAGGAGAGACAAAAGATTTTTGACCGTGCTGAAAAGATACAGGAGTGGTTGGATGAGAAGCTGAACAAACAGTCGCAGAAGAATAAGTGGGAGGCGCCAGTTGTGTTTGCCAATGAGATCAAGAAGCAGCGCGAGGAGCTTGTGTACTTTGCCAGCCCGATTCTATCGCGCCCCAAGCCTGAGCCAAAGCCTGAGCCAAATGTCGAAGAGTTGCCCAAACCTGAAGGCACCCCTGCAGGATCCGGTACTGGTACACCCGCTGAAGATCAGAAAAAGGCTAAGGGCGCTGCTGAAGAGATGGATGTTGATTAATTGGAGCGCGCATGTTTAGTCATTTTATTTGCTAATTTTCTCCAGTATATGCCCAAAACATTTTCTTTGGCAGGGCTTGGTTTAGCTGCTGTTCCACTGGCTTTTATCCACATGTTCTCGAAAAGACCCAAAAGGACTACATGTTAGGCAGTCTTCTTCCTAACTTAGAGTAGTGGTGACTACTCCGAATGTTGTTGTTGTTGTTGTTGTTGTGATGTCTGCATTTTGAGTTGCTTGGTGCGTTCCTGCAGTTGATCGGCAGAGGTCGCAGCATTCCCATGCTGGAAACGCTTAGGAAATCCCTTCCCCTCACGCAGGCTAAACAGGATATTTCAGAAGTTTAAAACAGCAGCAACATCGGGATTCCAATGGCTCAGATTGGGATGCTGGGATACGGATCGGAAGAAGAAGCATGACCACACCACAGCTCGGGCTCAGCGCACCTCATTTGAACAGGAAAAATGACCATGACAAGTGAAACCCTCACTGATAGTCTGTTTTTTTCTTTCTTTTTTTTTTTTTTTGAGATGCTCAGAGCTTCTAAACACATCCAATATTTCTAGGCAATTCTATATGCTAGATGATTTTGTCTGACCAATATTACTTTTCATACAAACTAATCAAACATTTTCAAAGTGACTGAAATTTGTCAGATATCATGCATTCACTCATTTTACCTAGCGTCGTCTATGGACGGGCAGATGGGGGGGGGCAAAGACTAACAAAATACGTAAAACAGATTGTATAGGAGGAATAACAAAAGTCTACGAATACGAAAAAATACACACACACGTGCAATTCCAGAAGTTTTCCAGAAGATTGTATATGCATCACAGTAGAGGTAATAAAACTAGCAAATAAGATATGGAAACCCAAATGAAGAAACTGTGAGATGAATGTGTTATCAGAGAAAAACACATCTTTGTCAGTGCGAGAACCTCTGCACTATAAGGACATTTTCGCTATTATCGGCGATAAGGGCAGTGTTGTCGTCAAGGGTGGTCATCGGCAGTGATGATGGTGCCTGTTTACGGTGGATGCTGGACTTAAGAAGCGTGTTTAGTCTTGGGAAGATAATCTCGTTGAGTACTCTGTCCCCTGCGGTGTGCAAAATATGACAGGAATGTGGATCGCCATTATGATATCTTACAAACAGGACGCGTGCAAAGGTAGCATCTAGAATGGTATAATTAGGGAGAAGCATCCTTAATTTGGGTTTTTGTATGCACCGTCTTGCAGTATTAACAGCAAAGCGGACCTGTTTAACCTCGCCATAGACAGAAATGTATATAAAGCCAGGATATCGCTCTATTGCCTTTAGGCGTGGCACATGTTTTTCAGAGAGATCTGGATCCATACCAGCCAAAACTGCTGTATAGGCAAGCGAGCCATTTTCAACCCTAAAGACCTGCGTGTTCCAATTCTTGGATGCAGCAATAAGCCAATCTTGAGAGCATAGTTTCATGACACATAACTAGTAAGTGAAGGGTAAGAAAAACATGGTGGAGTGTCTAGAATTGTTTAGTGCAAGCACGAGAACAAGAGGAGTTCAAACATAGATGGCTAGGGGGTTTGGCTTACCTTGGAGCTGTCGGAGTGAATGCTAGAGATCTGACGGCGTTGCTTCCAGTTATAAATGTCAATGGAACCGTTCTGTTTGAGTACCGCAAGCAAATCAAGGTGCAAATCAATGCTAATGATGCCCTCGACAGGCGATGTAACGGAAAACAGTTCGGAAGAGTCGGCAAGTGCATATACAGTGGCGGTGCGAAGATAGCTGGAGTAGGCCAAATGGCCACCGGACGGGCAAATGGCAATAGATTTTGCGGCGTGTGTCCACACGTCAAAGGCGAGGCGTAGTTCAGCGCGGCTAATCTTCCATGCCCTGAGACGCCGGCCAATACTAGCCGCGGCCCAGTCGTTGGATAAGGCCAAGGCAGTGACTGTCCCGATGGTGGGTATTGCCTTTGACAGCACCGGGCTGCAGCTCGCCCACCTCTCCTCGCGTTCGTTTAAGCGCCGAAGCATACAGTAATCGCTGTTACCACCACGATCGTCGCAAACAGCAGCAGGTAAGCTAGAGCTAAAGCCTGCAGCTCGGACCACTTCATGGACAACATTACTTGCGCAGGCAGAACGACGCCAGATCCTTGACACCTAGAGACTCTTTGTTGTGAGAAGAAAGTTGGCTAGAGTCGGCATAAGTACAGAGTGCATCCAACCACGTTAAACGCTACATAAGGCATTGTATGTGTTCGCATCCAAAGTTACCTTGGAGCACTCGCTCAGTGAGTGCGGATCCAGCAGACCAAATACACGATGGACAAGCTCGGATGGCAAGCAGGCAATGAGATCAAACTCTGCAGTGCCATCGCTGAGGAGCAGCTCCCGCCTGGCAATGCATGCCTCAACCGGCGAAAGGCTGGCGATGATGCTCTTTAGGCTACAGTCCTCCAAGATGCAAGCGGAGAAACGACAATAAGGCGCGGTTTCTCAGAAGCAGGGCAAATGTTAGTGGATGGCCTGTGCGGGCAATGCATACCCACCAGCGCGACTTACGCAGCGACCCGCTCGCTGGGTGGAAGACGGCAAAAGCTCTCGGCCATGTCGTAGTATGTACAGTACAATCGGCGGACAAGACGAGGGAGATATGAATTGGTAAGAAAGAAGGAGCCGACGTGATCTCAGCGCCAGACATTTTCAAACAAAGGGATGGTGGCGCCAGAAAACGACGGTGATAAGCAGAGAACGTTAGGGGGTTGGCTAGCGATAACATGCGTGACGTTGCACGACCCAGCGCGAAAAGCTTTAAGTCAGAGTGTGACGAGTGGCAAGATAGGCGGAGAAGCTGCTTTCCTTTCCGCATTTCCAGCAACTGCACATTCTTCACTTTTCTTTTTTTATTCCTTTGGGTGTATTCAATTCAGGCAGCACGCTGGAATCAGAAGCGCCTGTTTGGCATAAGAATCGGCAGGCACAATGAGAAAAGTGGCAAACAAGAGCTCGGGCGCGAGTCTGCGCGGCGAGAATAGCCCTGCCAAGGTGCGCCAGCGCAAGATACATGGGAGTGCTAAAGAGGTAGGTCTATTGACAATAACAACAAGCCAGCCAACACACGCGCAGTACCACGGGCTGGCTGAAGTTACTAATCGCGCTTATACGGATAATCCAGTACCGCGGTAAAAGCTGTTATTGTAGACTGGTGATGCAACAGAGGACGAGACAGGCAGAAGCGTGCCGCAGGAAGATAGCAAGAAGAGGTGGAGAAACTGGCGGCAGCGCACAGTGTTTACGTTTGTGATGATTGGCGGATTCTTTACGGTGATTGCGCTGGGACCGTTGTCGATAATGCTGATGGTCTTGTGTCTACAGGTGATGATCTACCGCGAGGTGATCTCCCTGTCGTCGGTTCCTAAGAAGGAGCGCGACCTGCCGTGGGCGCGGGCAATGAACGCGTACTTCTTGGGGTGTCTGGAGTACTATCTTTACGGACAAAACATGCACCGGGCCCTGAAGCGGCATCCGTGGCTGGAGGCGCACCTACAACCAGTGTTTGCGCATCATACGTTTATCTCATTCAGCATGTACCTGGTGGGATTTGTGTGGTTTGTGGGGACGCTGCGCAAGGGGTACTATCGGTTCCAGATGGGACAGTTTGCGTGGACGCACATGGCGCTGGCGCTGGTGGTGATGCAGAGCCAGTTTATGATTGAAAACATCTTTGAGGGTATTTTCTGGTTCTTTCTGCCTATTGCGTTGGTCATTGTCAACGATATTTTTGCGTATGTGTTTGGATTCTTCTTTGGACGCCATCAGCTGATTGAGCTCAGTCCAAAGAAAACGTGGGAGGGTTACATCGGTGGCGGGTTGATGACCATGGTCTTCGGATTTGTTCTCACCGCACTGCTCAGCGACTGGAAGTTTGTGGTGTGTCCTCCTCCCAACCTGCACATGACCGCTTTTTCGGACGTACAGTGCGATGTCAACCCTGTCTTTGTGCCGCGCGATTACCGCCTACCTGCCGCCGTCACGGCGCTACTGGAGGTTTTACTGCGGCGCAGCATCACCACTGTTACGATTCGGCCAGTGCAGTTTCACTCGCTGGCGATCTCGGCGTTTGCATCGCTGATTGCGCCGTTCGGGGGTTTCTTTGCCAGCGGCGTCAAGCGCGCCTTTAACATCAAAGACTTTGGAAACTCCATTCCTGGTCACGGTGGCGTTACTGATCGCTTTGACTGCCAGTTCATAATGGCTGCTTTCTCGCATACGTATTACTCGAGTTTCATCCGCATGTCCACTGTCACTGTCGGCTCCCTGTTCAGCTCCTTCTTGGTTCTTAACTCTGACAAACAACTTGAGCTGTATCAGAGCATTCAAGAGTTTTTGCAGTCATCCGGCTCGCTTGCCCCGTCGGCCATCGGCGCAATGTCTGAGACCGCCGTGTGACCCTGACCTGCAATTTCTGAAACTGCCACCATGATCTACTCGGCTCCTTTCTTTCTTTTCCTATCTATGCCTTCGCTTGTTGTGTACTTTGAAGTTCATAATCTACTCGTTTTTCTTTGCTTTTATCTAATGGCCTATAATACCCAGCAATTGCTGTGTGGTCCGTTTACACTGGGCGTATGGTTGAAGGTGAGCGCCTAAAATTACGCCAGCCCGCAAAATACTGCACAGTCCCGCCCATACTACGTTGTCCCTATTGGGGTTTAATAAAAATATTTATCAAAAATAAATAAATATAAAAAATGTTCAAGCATTGTCGATCTGCAACCACGTCAGTCTGTTGTCTCCACTCCTTTCACAGAAATGCCAAAATCCACATATACAGAAGACTTGCTCGAAAAGGAGCTTTTTGGTGGCGACTCTGACGAGCTGGATGGTACGGGCATGGATGTAGACGGCATGATGGGCATAGGCGAAGGTATGAATGGCCTGGGAGATACTGACAACATGGCCGCCGCTGCCCTCGCCAGCCCCAGCGACAAGGAAGGCGCTGACGAAGACAGGGCAGCTGAGGGGGGTGCGGCAGCTACCGCTGCTTCAGATAGGGACGCGCCAAGTGCTGGCGAAGAAACCCGTTACAGAGGCGTTCAGGTGCCAAAGTTGGATATTGAGCTGGACGACCCGCCGGGCGAGATGACACTGCTGAGCCATCCGCCGCGAATACGCAGCGCAGCGCTCGGGGAGCTTGGCACATGTAGGACGTACGATGTTCTGCCAACCATGGCGTTTGTGCATCCGTACCAGATATACACAACAGCAGCCGTGGCCAACATGCGCTGGCTGTTCACTGGAGGCGAGGACGGCTACATCAAAAAGTGGGATTTTTTTGCGACAGCCAACGGCAAACAGCAGCTGACGCAGGGTCAACGACATGCTTACGTGGATAGCGTCACTAAGGCAGGTGTGCTGGCATCGTACTGGGACCACAGTGATCTGTCGCCTAGCGGTAACGACATGATGTCTCCGGTGTACAGCATGGACGTGCAGTCTGAGGGTATGTGGCTGGCGTCGGGAATGAAGAGCGGGCGTATCGCCCTGTGGTCTGTGCGTCATGATGAGGGACGGCGGATCTCACTGCTGAGCAAGCACCGTAAGCCCGTCTCGGTGCTGCGCATTTCGCCTGATGAATTTGGCCTGGTCAGCGGCTCGTGGGACCGCGCCGTGCTGTACTGGGATCTGAACTCGGGTAAGCTGGCGCGTGCCTTTGCTGGCCACACGTCGCAGATAAGCTCTATTGAGTTTCAGCCTACATGGTCTTATGATAAGTTCAAGGCGCAGCAGCGCGCATCGCCACCGGGCACTGCCTCGACTAGCAGCAGTCCCAATGTCAATGGCCAAGGTGGCGACAGCGGTGATGGCAATGGCGACGATGCCGCTGCTGCTGCCGGCGAGCCTTTTGACGCCAACCACGCTGCGCCCGTGCTGATGACCACCAGCATAGACGGCCAGTGCCTGCTCTGGGATATGCGTGCGCCAAATCCGCTGCCTCATAGCTTTGCTACGCCCCGCAAGACGCCACCGTGGGCCACTGTTGCCTGCTGGGGCCGTGATGGCAAACACGTCTACGTCGGCCGTCGCAACAACACTATCGACGAGTACGACTTTGCCATGGCCACCAATCCTGTGCGCTCTCTGCGCCTGCCGATGAACTCGGGCCCTGTTACTGCGCTGGCTGCACTGCCCAATGGCCACAGTCTGGTATGTGCTTCCACCGATAACGTGCGTATGTGGGATCTGTCCTACCCTGCTGACCGCCGCTCTGCCATTCCGTTTCAGATTATTCCAGGTCATCACGGCGGCACCGTGTCTAGCGTCCTTCTTGACGAGTCCTCGCGCTTTATGCTTACCACACCGGGCAACCGAGGCTGGGAAGGCACCAGCAACAATGCTTTCCTGGGGTACGAGATCAGCCCTGCTGCTTAATCAAGCGTGTTGATCTCGACACGTGAAAATAGCACTTCTGTATTTCAAAGACCCTCACCAAACACGCCTTGCCTTGCTTTGGCCTTCCGCTCTTGCTCCTCATCCTCCAAACCTCCTTGTCCATACACTTTCTGTCAATACACTTTCTGTCTGTCCATGCAACGACGGCCGCTGGTCATTTTGGACGACTATTTTGTTAAGGAGGGGCTGCTATCCGCGCTGCTACAGTCTGATGCCGCCAACCTCGATATTCCATGGGCTGCCAAAGGCGACTATTTTGAGATCCCAAGCGGCGACCCATTTATCAAGCAGCTCTTCTCCTCTACTCACACAACGCTACGCCAATGGACACGTACTGATGACGTCCGGATAACATACAGTAGTTGGCTCTACAACATACACCTGGGCATTGTTGCTACCGTGGCTGCACGCTTTATCGCTGGCTTAACGAGCGCACCGCTTGTACAATCGCTCGGGACAATGACCAATATCTGCTTGTCACTAATACTGAGCTACCACGTGGTATTCTTTGTTGCGCTGAACTACAAGCCTATATGGTTTGAGAAGACGGTCATCTTTCACTCACCCTTTGCCTGGGCTGCAATCTGGATGCTGGTGTTTTTTGGCGACAGCCAGGAAGCTTCTGGTGCGGCTGCTGCGGTAGCATTTCCTAGCCCAATTCGTGGCCTGCTTGATCGCCGAGTTGGACCGCTGGCCTTGCTACTTATGCACGTTTTTGTCTGGTACATGCGTCGGACTGTAATCGGAATCACTGTTTTTGAGAGAAAAATACGCGCGACCTCCTGGGCTCACTGGTTTCACCGCCTATACTCCGTGCTTGCGGCACTGTTTATTGTGCTTGCATGGCGGTGCTATCCGTATGCGTCTGCCTATTGGGGCCGTTATACACTATTAGCTCAGGACAATGTTGCTGGCCAAAAGATACCGCGCGAATGGCTGGATGACCGCGAAGAAATCGGTATTTTGCGTTTGATTGCGACAATGATGGTCTCTGGTGGCATACACGCCTTGTGGTATAGCTTTATTAGCTACGCATACCACATGGTCATGTGGAGGGAATATATGCGGGAGGGTCTAGCTGTCTGGGCTGTAGGCGACAGCGTAATGTGTACAAAGCTTCACTGATACATGGTTTAACTCATCGCACATCACTACTGTTAATGTTGCATTGCGGTAGCTTTGGTCCATTTTATACCCCGCCGCCTCGTGTTGTGCTTGGCCACACGGCCAGCTATCTCTCGAAGAACCAGCTTGCGGGTTAGTAAATCCCGCCAGATGGCTTCTCTAAGATAAGTCTAAACTTATTGCTGTTAGTTTTATAAACCAATCGGCTTTCTTCATGCATTCTAAAAACATTGGTGATTTGCACCAAGCAGCTTATTAGCGGAAAACAACAGTGGTGTGAACCATGTTTTCGGAACAAACCTCTTTCTCCTTTCCTCACTACAGACAGTCTTACTTTCTTAAACTTATTCATGTCGCTGCTTGGGAACTCTGATAATATCTACTCATCCGTCAAGGATTACTATGGCAAAGTCCTTGCATCTAGCAAGGATCTGAAGACCAGCGCATGTACTGCTGCCGCGGCTCCGCATCCTATAATACGCAAGGCAATCGAAAGTGTGCCTAAGACAGTCAACGATAAATTTTATGGCTGTGGCAATCCGATACCTCTAGGTATTAAAGGCAAAGACGTGTTGGATCTCGGCTCAGGAAGCGGCCGTGATTGCTATGTTGCCTCTGCACTTGTTGGGCCAGAGGGCTCGGTGACTGGTATTGACATGACCGATGAACAGCTGGAGACGGCTCGTGAGAGCATCGGTGAATTTGAGCAGACACTGGGATATACACCAAAGCTCAAGTTTGTTACTGGCTATATAGAGGAGCTGCAAAAGGCTGGCATTGAGCCATCAACTATTGATATCTGTATATCAAATTGCGTCATTAATCTTTCGCCGAACAAGAAGCTTGTTCTGACAGGCGTTTACCAGGCTTTACGTACAGGCGGAGAGCTATACTTTTCGGATGTCTATGCTGATGCACAGCTACCTGATTCAGTGCGCAAGCATGATGTTTTGCTGGGTGAATGTATCGGTGGCGCTCTATATATAAAGGAATTTGAAGAAATGGCCCAGGAAATCGGGTTTGCGCACCCACGTGTGCTATCCATTAGTCCTATTGCTGTTAACGATAAGGAGCTGCAAGCACTGGTTGGCAATACAAAGTTCTATTCCATCACTTATCGTCTCTTTAAGACTGATGAGCATGACGCGACAAAGCAAAGTGACATTGAGGCCACGTATCTAGGGACTATTGAAGGACACGAAGACAGATACGAGCTTGATATTGAGAACGTCTTTGAAAAGGGGGTACCAGAGACTGTTAGTCGCAGTACCGCAGCGATTTTGTCATCGTCATGGCTCTCTGGATTTTTTTCTGTGGACGAGACATCCAATACCGACAGTGGATTAACAGCATTGCCTAGCTCTGCTGAGACACTTATAAACCAATTGCGCCGCTTAGAGCAGCAAAACAGCAGTGCATCAGGCGGCTGCTGCTCAACCGGAGGAAAGCAAGGAGGTTGTTGCTAAGTTAAGGCACTCCCTATAGCTATATGGCTTCTCCGGGGGGTGGCTTGTAGAATTGTTTTCTCCGTCTGTCTGTCTGTCCATCCAAGATAGGATCCACTAGTTATGATTATTTGTAGAGCTAATAAAAGGAATTATAACCATCACATGTGTTTTTAAACAAACTACTTCACCATTATATCTGACAACTCAGTTCGTGCCATACAGTTCTGTAAAGGCTTTCGCAATTTTCATCGCAAATTCTTTAAAATAAACAATAAACTTAATAAAATAACGTGGTGCACTATTGATAATGAAGCCCTATGCCCTGGGCAATGGGAACAACATATCCGACATTAGATTAAACATTATGTCATGTAAGGAGTAATAAAATTCTGCCCTGAGCGACAGGCAGCAACGCTGCCACTGCGAAATAGGGCAAAAAAAAAATATATCCCTGCCTGAACCTGGCACCAGAGTTGATATATTTTTCATAGAAAAAGGAAGCGTACACAGGACCACGTTCTTGGGCGTTTAATGCTGGTAAGGACCACAGCAGCCCAATGCTGCATAGCGAATAGCGTAGATTTGTACTTGGCAAATCACGTGACCTGGTATGTGGCTTATAACGTGGCTTGGCTTGCTTTTCCTGTCTGCAGCATGTGTACCCAAGCCAGCAGAGGCCTGCCGCAAAAGTAAATAAAAAGGCGCGTTCCTGGAGAAGACGGCGTAAACCTTTCTCTTCTCTTTTCTTTTTCTGTTTCATCAATATGAACACACTTAAACTACTTTCTTTTTATAAAATACTCCTTCGCGATGTTCATCGTTTCTTCGGTACTCGCACGCGTTCTTCGGATGGCTGAGACGCGTTCTAAATTTACGCCCGCAAATTCCAAACACGATTCTCTTATGTTGCAACTGAAGCGCTCGGCGGTTGAACATATGGCTTCTAACAACAACAGTTTTACTCTGAGGGGTATGCGTTTTGGAGGTTTTAACACGTTTAACCGTTGGGAACTATTTGAAAACAATTGGTACGCGAACCTGAAGCAAGCCTCCGAGCAGCGCCAGGCTCTGGAGAGCAAGCTTGCGGATGCACGCAACGCCGCCGCTGAGCAGAATCAGCAGTGCAAGTCGCTTAAAGTTGAGCTTGCAGGTACATTCAAGACTATTACCAATGAAAATCAGAAGCGCGAGGCGCTTGCGATTGAGCTCCAGGATACGCTTGAGACTGCAGTCATGGAAAAGCAGAAGCGCGAGGAACTCAAAGTTAGGCTTGCGAATACACTTGATAAAGTTAAGGAGCCGAAGCAGGATCGCGAGTCTCTGAAGATGGCGTTCGAGAATGAGCGCTCAGCCAACGCAGCGTTTATCGATGGCGCTATGCGCAATCTGGACGATGGTATGTACCAAGCCGACCAGCGACGCCGGTCACTAGAATCTAAGATCGATGATGCTCTCAAGGCTGCAGTCGGCTCAAAGCAGCAGTACGAGCTGCTCGAGCTTGAACTTGTAGATGCACTCGACGAGGCTGAGGATCTGAAGCAACAGCGCGACGCATTGGGGATTGAGATTGAGAAGGAGCGCTCAATCAACGTCGAAAACTTGTATGACAGAATGTGCAGACGGGACGAGGTCTTACACTATGCCGAAAGGCGGTGTCGGGCGCAGAGGATCGAGATTGAGGATACTCTCGAGGCTGCAGTTGGGTCGGACCAACAGTTTGAGCTGCTCGATTTTGGATACATAGATGCACTCGACGAGGTCGAGGAACTGAATCGGCAGCGTGACGCACTGGCGATGGCGATTGAGGAGGAGCTCTTAACCGACGTCGGGCCTTTGTGTAACAGAATACGCAAGCGGAATGATGACTTGTACCAAGCCAGGCGGCGGTGCCAGACGCTGATGTTTGAGATCGAGAATGCTCACAAGGCGGCAGCTCGCTCGAAGCAGCAGTACGAGCAGCTCAAGTTTGATCTTGAGGATGCGCTTGACGAATTCGAGGAGCTGAAGCAGAAGCGCGAGGCTCTGCGGATGTCACTTAGGATGGGGCTTAATCGCACGCTGCGAAAGGGCGCTAGGTGCACATAGGTTATTAGTTTTCAGCCAAGCAGTGCAACGGTAGTGTTGGCACTGAACTTATGGCTTGAAATGACCATCTCAAGCCGCAAAAGGGGCGCTAAGTGCACATAGCGACTCCCGACCATTAGGGTTGGTGAGAGCCCTCAGCTATAAACACATTTGTATCTTTTTATCATTTTTACATCAGCCCTTCTGGCTGTATCTCTTTTTTACAATTAAATTTTAGCATTTTTATCAAAAATTACTAAAAACAATTAAGCTTTTGTATTTATTCGCCTTTAGAGTTTTGATAGAGTTTTTTCTGTTTGCCATCGCGGACTAACATTTCGAAAGTGATTATCGCTAGATTTGTAGACTAGCACTTTACCTGATAAAATAATGATACAACGTTCTCTTTCAATGTGACGTTGTATTGTAATAATTGTAAAGAGAATCTTGCAACATGTCTAGCACAAATTACAAAGTAGAATGCTCTACATATGCAGCTTGCCTATTTCTCTGATCGAAAAGGTAATAGTTCAAGCAATGAACTAAAGACAATTATTGAATAACACTTTCTGCAGCAATCCTACTACTTGCACATTTTTTTGCAAGTGGCCACCATTTTTCTTTACAAAGCGAAGAGCTCACATGTGGCGTCGACAAGCGTCAGTACCCAAATACATTGGTTGCAGTATCTTACGAGATGGGTTTTGCAGACTAAAAACATCCCCGACATGAGATTAAGCATTGTATACTGGGGAGTGTCCCATTGGTCATGCCAAAGGCAAAGCCAATGGACCGAACTTGGCACCGGAGGTGCACGGATTCGGTTTTTTATTTATCTGCAACAGTTTTTGGCTGCTGCTTGTTTTCAGCATTCTGCTGTTGCGGAACCGAGAGGGCTCACTATTTACCCCCACCCCTTTCCCCGGGTGGATGCCCCCCTCTCCTGGAATGCAGGGCTCCCAGGAAATGATAGGAAACCTCCCCCTCCCGCCGAACCAATTCCGATCAAGTCATGGAATCGAGAACACTCGGAATCGGGAACGCGAATGCACGCGCAAAGAAATGTAAATACATCAAAATAGATTGAACCACTTTCCCTGACGCACTAGTACATTTAATAGTTTAGTTTGCTTCACTATTTAATGAGGTAAACCGACGGCTGAGTTGACCTAAGTTCTTCTCAGAGTTTAACACATATCTCATCTTTTCTTTATATTTAAACCGCACCACTCTGCCGTTTCTATTAAGCTTTTTAGACGGCACTACCCTGTCGGGTTTTATATTAAACTTTTTGCAACACTGCTTAGTCAGTTTCCACCCCCACTTTTATATTGTTTGCTAATCAAGTTATTTTCGGCTTTTATTTCCTGCAAAAATGTTCCGTGGAATAGAGATTTAGGCAAAGAACAGTGGCTGGCAGAGAACCCTCAGTATGGTTGTCCAATAGCAGCGAAGCCTGGATGGCTGCGGATATTTAGCATGTTGGAGGTTGGAAACCTTGGCGCTGATATATTTTGTTTACCTCGGGGAGGGGGTCTACTCTTCCAGCTGCAGAAAAAGATGTAACCCAGATACACACAGCAAAGGAGTCGACAGCGCAAGAGTGGCTGGTAGATTCAAACAGATAGCGATACTGTTGTTTTGCTGAAAAGAGCGATTCTTGGTTGGAGGTCGCGTAATCCCGATAAAAAAAGAAAATCTCTGGGAAAACCCCCCGATTGCTCCCGCAAAGGGGGGAAAGAGAAGAGATGACTAACTGGGGTTGCAATTAGCCGGCTTCATCGGAAGCAGGAACACTACCCCCTTTTTTTTCCAGCCATAAAAGGCAGCAGTTGGCAGGATGTAAAAACAAGAAATTTCTAACCACATAACTATTCCCTTTTTACTAACTCTTATTTCAACGCATTGGCGTCTTCTATCTAAAAATTATTATGCTGCTTTAACAGACAATACTGCGTAAAAAAATCCAAAAGAAATTAATTTCAAACAAGCAGTGTTTATATTATTTCGTCATTAGCTTCAGGTCCACATCCGTTTGATAATATTTCTAACGCTATCCTCTGGCACTGTCAAACACATATTCCTTACTTTAGGCATTTGGCTTGAAGCTCGTGTTTTAAGCGGGTCCCTTGTAGTACAGAAAGATTTGACTTTCACCTCTTACAGTTCCTGCTTGCACTCTATATTTTTCCCAACAAACTAATAACAATATAAATCCAAGAGCTATAAAATAAGAGGCCCGATCTTGTATTTATATATCCCCACACGCACAAACACACACAGGACATTCGATTCTGTACAACTGCATCAGGGGTGGATCACATATTACTGGGGAATAAGACAGCAGACTATTGGCAGCACATAAACAATTCATATGACGATATTCAGCAGTATTAGCCACGGGTCGGCGGTAAAAGTAAGTGTGCATCCACGCACAACCAAAGTGGTTCTACAACAGAACGCAGACAGCAGCAATGTGCTCGTGGGATACGTGTCAGTGGAAGTTCAGCGGACAACAGAGATAACTCGACTGGCAGTCAAATTCAACGGGGTACAGCACTTGGACATGCGCGACGGACAGGGGCCCAGCAGCTCATTGTTTTCGGTGCGACACCGGTGCGCACAGCTGACACACACGCTAGTAGAGTGCAGTGGCAGATCCAGCGTAGATTCATTGTCCGCAGCCATGGCAATAGAGAGAGCACGAGTGCGCAGACGGCGACCTTTAGAGGAATCTGGATTAAGTAATACGGCGGAGCTCGACATGTACGCAGAGGAGGACTCTTCAGGACAGCAGGTACTGGAGCTGACGTCATTTTCATCGACAACGACAGTGTCGCTGGAACCGGGTGAGTACCGGTTTCCATTTGAACTGGCGCTTCCGGCACGGTTGCCGGTGTCGGTTGAGTCGCCAATGGGGAAGGTGGAATATCACGTAGAGGCTGAGGTACAGCGGGCATCACGGATGTTCTACGCGAAGATAGTGTCGGCGGCGGTAGAGATCCATGTGCAGCAGGAGCCACGGCTGGCGGGCGGGCAGGCGACAAGTCTGATGCTTCTGGGATTTCCGTCGTTTCAGACACTGGCGACAACGCCATTGCTGTTTGAGACGACAGTGGGGGCGGGGCGGTGGAAGATTTCAGTGTGCTCAGCGTCATCGCGCGCATTGTTTGTAGGAATGCCACTGAAGTTGCAGATGTACGCGACACGTGTCAAAGCCAACCAGGATGAGCCAGAGGCAGCTGGCGACAATGGTCTGGCAATGATCGAATTCGGCGTGTCACTCCACGAGAGCATCTCGCACATGATGCCCGGTGGCGCGGCGGCGGCGCAGACTACCGACCGGGTGGTGGTGGAGTCGTCGCTCTGTCCGCGACACTTGTCTAAAAAGGAACAGGAGCTGCTGAGACAGTGCAACAGCAGCAATACCGACTCCACTGCCATGTCACACGTACTGGACCCACAGACGGTTGATGCGCTCGGCGAGTCATTTGAAGAGCTTCCCAGCGTTGGGTCACTGACACTTGATTTGTCTGCAAAAAACCGGCATGCAGTTCAACCCAGTTCGGTCTCGCCAATGTTCACAGTCTCCCATACACTGCGGATGAATGTCGTGGTGTGCGAGGACTGCGCAGATGACAGCATCGACATGTGCATTGCGCCCACACGTGTCTCGTGCTCAGCTGCTGTTGTTGTGCTGCCGGAGACCTTGAGCGCTGTGGATTCTGCCGCCCGTGCGCTGCTGCCGCACTACTGCAACATTGCCAATGACGTCGTTCTGGCTACATCTTCCGATACTGCCACTACCACTGCATTAACATGCACCGACTCTACAACTTTGAGCCCACCTGCCTATAAATAAATACCAAGAGAACATTTTGCATGTATTGATGTCGGAATGTATACCATTATAGAGAAAGTGTGGAGCGGTACATTGTGTTTTTCAATGCAGATCAACAGTGGTCAGAACATCAATCAAAATATCCATATGGATTCCTTCACAATTTAACCATGATGATTTCTGATCCCGATCCAGAAGCCTGCCTGGTCTTGATCAGCAATATCTTCTCTAAAGTTTCTAAGCGAGCTGCCGTAATGGTTTGATGCTATCTGTATGTGCTCTTCTTTTTTATTGCTTTGATCTCAAGCGTTTCTAATAGAAAGTTTTTATTCCGTTATCTTTGGGTCGAAATGCTTCGGCTTTGTAACAGCGACAGTCTTTTAAATTCGGCGCGAGTTGGCTACAGACATAGCACATATGCACTTGTAGCGCCCGTGCGCTATCTATCGGCGACTCACATAGCTTTCACTCATGCCAAATTCTCTCGATGGATAGACGTGACCACTGGCAGGCTTGATTCAGCAGCACTCGAAGCCAAATGGAAAATGCGCTGGGCCGAAATCAAAGCTGGTAACAGCCAACAGAAGCAACAACAGGAAACGCAGACAAAAACTTTGCCAGCAGACGACATCGAGCGACTGTTCTATATTCTCGTGATGTTTCCGTATCCATCTGGTGTGCTTCATATGGGACATGTACGTGTATACACAATAAGCGACACACTCGCGCGGTTTCACAGCATGCGTGGAAAGCATGTTATCCATCCGATGGGCTGGGATGCATTTGGCCTTCCAGCTGAGAATGCGGCCATTGAGCGCGGAATTGCGCCGGATCAATGGACACGCAGCAATATCGCAAAGATGAAGGACCAGCTGTCGCTGATTCTCACTGATTTTGACTGGACTCGCGAATTGGCTACCTGCAATCCAGACTATTACAAATGGACGCAGCATATTTTTCTCCAGCTTTTCAGCCACGACATGGTCTATCAGAAGGAGGCCATGGTAAACTGGGATCCTGTTGACCAAACTGTCTTGGCAAATGAACAGGTTGATAAAGACGGCCTTTCATGGAGATCGGGCGCTGTGGTTGAGCAGCGCAAGCTTAAACAGTGGTTTGCAAGGATTTCTGCATATGCTCAGGATCTGTTAGACGATCTGGATACTTTGGACTGGCCTGAGCACGTAAAAAGCATGCAAGCCAACTGGATTGGTCGGTCCGAAGGTGCTGAGTTTGACTTTTATCTTGATCCGTTAACTGCACCCGCTGGGGTTGACGTCCAATCTGTGTCTGTGTTTACCAGTCGTCCCGATACCCTATTTGGTGTTTCGTATTTGGCTGTAGCTCCAGATCATCCGCTTGTCTCCAAGCTGTGTCTTACTAAGGACAATGCGGATTCTGTGGTGGAACGAGCCAGGGATATTGTCAACAATCCATCTGGCAGTTGCGATTGTAGCCATAGTGCTAAAACTGGCACATTTACCGGACTGTACGCAATCCATCCGCTTGACTCTAGTCGCAAAGTGCCAATATATATTGCCGACTATGTATTATCTGGATATGGCACTGGTGCAGTGATGGGTGTGCCAGCGCATGATGTGCGAGATCATAAGTTTTGTCAGGAGAACGCAATTACATCTATTCAACCAGTTGTAGAGCCGATGCCAGAGTATGAAGCGTCACCAACAGTTGGCAATGCCTCGCAGTTTACCGGGATGGGAGTTTTGTGCAAAATTACTGAAAACGGAAAATTTGGAGGCATGCTGAGCAAGGATGCTGGTCAGGCAATTATCGCGGCTGCTACTGCAGAGGGTCGGGGCAGGGCGGTGGTGAATTATCGCATGCGCGATTGGCTTTTGTCGCGGCAACGGTACTGGGGCGCGCCTGTTCCCATCATCCACTGCCCGTCATGTGGAGCAGTACCGGTTCCAGAGGCGGACCTTCCAGTTAAGCTTCCAACTGGCGTAGAGCTTTCAGGTCGTGGTGGCAGTCCGCTTGCTCGTGCGACAGAATGGCTTAACTGCAAATGTCCACAATGTAATAGCCCCGCAAAGCGTGATACTGATACTCTGGATACGTTTGTTGACTCTTCGTGGTACTATCTGCGCTATATCGATCCTCATAACAACAAGCTGCCATTTGATCCTGCAAAGGCATCTGCAGCTATGCCGGTTGACATATACATTGGTGGCGTAGAACACGCCATACTACATCTGCTATATGCCCGATTTATCTGCAAATTTCTGTGGAGAACGCATGCGTTTGGATTGCCTGATACACAACAAGGGTCAGTATCGGATGGGGTTGGAAAAGTAAAGGTTTCCAACCAGAGGTTAGGTCGCTCCTATAAAGGTGAACCCTTCAAGCGGCTGCTTACTCAGGGTATGGTCCATGGGCTGACATATAAGGATCCAGTAACAGGCAGATTTCTCAAGCCTGATGAGCTGGAGATTGACAGCAATAGTTCCCAACCTCATATAATTGGTACTAGACAACGACCAGAAATGACATACGAGAAGATGTCAAAGTCCAAGTACAATGGAGTAGATCCTAGCGAAACTGTGAGAAAGTTTGGTGCCGATGCTACCCGTCTGCACATGCTGTATCTGGCACCCCCGCAAGATGTCCTTGAATGGGATACGCAGAGCATCATAGGCATGCAACGCTGGATTAACCGCGTTGGGCGTCTTGTCGACAGTGCCAGTGAATCCTCGCGTCTTTCCAGCACATTGGATGAAGCTTTAACTAGTCGTAGTGACTGGAACAAAGAGTCCAAAGAGACATATCGACAGACTAACGTTGCTATTCAGAAAGTAACCGAGGCATTGGAGACAACCTTTTCTTTTAATACTGCAATAGCCGCGCTCATTGAGCTGACAAACCATCTGTTTTTGGTGGAAAACCGGACACATTCAACATTTGGTTACGGTTTGGTATGTCTTGTGAAGATGCTTAGCCCAATGGCACCCAGCATCGGTGAAGAACTCTGGGAGATAGCAGGCAAAAATGGGTACTTGAACACACTGGGTATTGAATGTCGCACCTTGTCGAATAACATGGGTGGTGTGTTCTTGCAGAGCTGGCCCAGTCTTGACAAGTCTGCGCTTAAGAAACACAGCGTTACCGTGGTAGTTCAAGTCAACGGGAAAGTTCGTTTCAAGCTTGAGGATGTTGACGCAGACCAGGGTCAAGATGAACTGCTGCAAATTGCCAAAGAACAGAGCCAAGCACAAAAATGGCTATTTGACAAAAATAGCGGAGCACCTAAGGACATCATCAAAGTTATACATGTCCCGAACAAACTGATCAATATTATAGTTAAATAAGGTTTAAAAGTTTTTGGCATCTAATCTTGCTTGTTCTTGTAGTAAAAGATCCATTGTGCTATGACGATGATGTTGCAAATACAATAGGGAATAATGAGTTTGTCATATGCGTCTTCGTCTTTGTAGCCAGTTATGTAGGAGAAAGCCATCTCTCCTGTAAGCCCGACAATTGCAAATATGTAATCAGTCAGTGGTAGTAGGGATCCTGTACGTAATTGGTAGTTGAGAACTATCTGTGGCACCAAACAGGCTGATACAAGAGTAAATGATATTCCAAGCCCAAATTTCTCCACAAATTCCGCTGACCATGGCCCAGATCCGCTCTTGAACAAAGCAAATAGAGCTGCTATAGCTGTTACTGGAATACAAGTAAGTCGTATCCAATGCATCGATGTCTTGTCTATAGACTTTCGAGTAGCAGTTATCAGGTCGCGTCGACGTGATGCTGGCGTAGAGCCATCGGATTTGCTAAAGCGATTAGGCATGTTTGAATTATCAACTAAAACACAGGGTATTCTAATTGCCTGCCGATAAAGTTTTCCTGGCCATTTTAATGGATTTGATGGCATGCCAAGCATCCGGATTATTATGTATGCATTGATCAGATGTGAACAGTCAGAAAGTGCCTCCAGCAGGCTGCCACTTGTTCCAAGTATGTGGAAAGCAGAGAGAATGTCGTTGGCTATCATCATGGCTAAAGAGACTCGCGAGACACCAACCCAGTTGGTTGATGGGCCCATCCAATATAGACTAGATGTAGCCAATGCGAAAAGTGACAACACAATCAGGACATGGGCCAACAGAACAAACCAGAGTATAGCAGCAAGGCTATGTGTGTGGATAAAGTACTCCGCCAAGTTGCCTTTTGCCATGATCCGGCGTTCATGCGACCAAGCATTCGAAATACTTGCCTCAAACTCTGCAATGGTATTTCTACCAAATGCGCCAATGATATGGCCTTTTGAAAATGATTCCAGCATGGCCTTGGCCGATATACAAGCTTTGTGTATCCCGTCAAGTTCGAGGATGACCCTGAAAGAGCGCGGAAATATAGGCGCCGGAAGCAAGGAACTGACACGTGTAAGTACTATTTTGTGTGGTGCTGTACTTTTGGTGATCAAATTGAGGAATACAGTTGGATTGTAGTAAGCCTGGCTAGAGTGGTCAGACAAAACGTTGTAATTTTCACTGTCTAAGGATGACTTCAACTTATCCGGCTTGAGTAAAATTTTCTTCAGTAGTAATGCCCAGGAAACGCTGGTTGTGGCAATAAGATGTTCGGGGTCGGGTGCTTGACTACCCGTGAGCAATGTCTCCGCATTATCAGAATATTGTGAAGGTGAGTGCCACAAAGCAAGCGCAGCCACGGCATGTGCCAGATGTGGATCAGCAATATTTGGATGCGGTGTAGGCTGGCCAGCTTCCTGTACAAATATGTGAGCAAACAGCACTGGACCACTAGGATCACTTGTACGCAATTCCCTGGGGATGTCGACACTGACCTCCTTGCGGAGCTTCGGGTGATTGTTTGTTGTATCCTGCGGGTCCGCGTGCCAGAGCAACTGCGCAGTCTTGAAGAAATGTGTTGCGTTGGGAGGAACGCTTTCTTCAAGCGAAGCATACACACTAGCTTCATATCTAGCGGGCGTTTTCCACGGGTAATAGCTCGTAGACACATCAGCAAGTCCACCATGGAGCCTGTGTGGCATAGATGATGTGTAAAAGGAAAGCACAAAACATAAAAAAAACAGTAACAACAACAAGCAGTGGTACCGAGAGTGTACAGAGTAGCCATGCATGGCGTCCTAAGACCGCAGCACGCAGCTCCATGATGCTTTTAATACAATGCTCTTAGACCGTCTAAAATATATAAAAACAAAAGTTAAAAAAAAGGGAAGAAAAGCTTGTTTAGCCAGCGAAGATCAATGTTGGCTGCCATCAAGTAGTTTTTCAGACACATATTCTTTGTTAGTGTAAAGCAATTGATTGCTCTACGCTGCAATACTTGGCACATTTAATTATTGTATTAAACACAGCAAAAAAAAATATCTACTCGAGTCTTTTAAAGGCAAGATCGGCGGATTTAGTTGTATTTGGAACACACCTCCTTAATGGCATTAATTGCAGAATCAAGCTTCTTGCACTCCTCACTATCCAGCTTGACGTCAAAAGATTGTTCAACTCCGTCACACCCGATTGCAGCAGGCCATGAAAGGTAACAGCCAAATTTCTCCACGTAGTTGACAATAGGAAATACTTGGTTAGTGTTGTTAAGCAGCGCCTCCGCAATGGTTGCAGCACAGATGCCAATCCCGTAGTAGGTCGAGCCCTTGGCCTCAATGATCACATAGGCCTTGCGTTGGATCTGCTCGTAAATTTTATCAAGATCAATCTCCTTCATTTTGGGATGCTCAAGCAGCGGACGTCCGCCAATACGAGCAGACGACCATCCAGTGAACTGGTTGTCGCCATGCTCTCCTAGCATATACGCATGAATCGACGTGGGCGAGACGCCGGTTATCTCTGACAATGCATTCCGCAGACGCCCAGAGTCTAAATATGTTCCAGACCCTATTACCTGATTGCGCGGCAATCCCGAGGTTTTCTGAGCAATGTCCGTTAGCACATCGACAGGATTCGAAACCATGAGGATCTTGGCTGTCTGCTTGATAGGTTGCAGGCTGTCCATGATCGACTTTATAATTTTGTAGTTTCGGTCAATCAGCGCTGAGCGCGGCTCGTTTGGTTGCTGACGTGCTCCAGCAGTGACGATTATGACGTCTGACTGCCCCGCTTCCTTGAATGTTCCCTTGCGGCAGATCCCCGGCATCATAAATGCCGCATCGCTAATATCAAGCGCCTGGCCCTCTGCTGCTTTGTCAACGACGTCGACCACAAGCACCTCCGCTGGCACGCCCTTGGCAATGAGAGAGAATGCTGTGGCTGCCCCGACATTGCCGCCGCCACCGATCACGGACACACGCTGCTTGGGAACAGATGCCATGACTATTTTCTTTTTGGTTTCAAAGTGCTTGACAAGCGATGGAAGAGTTCGGTAGGTGGTTGAATAAAGTCTACACATAAAATAGCTGCTTAGTTGTCTAGCAGAACTGTGGAATCAAAAGCTGGAGCGCTCATAACCCCTTGCGTTCTCGGCATTTAAAGCGCATTGCTGGATAAGGGTAGCAACAGTTAGCCCACATCAAAGCCAGTGACCGTGCGCTTCTGCTAAGAAAGTGCCGTCTTCTCTCACCAGCATGGCTTGCGCGCTAAAGCAAAGAAAGCTCTTTACATGCCAATGACGACGATAGACCTATCGTTTTAAATCGGCGATCTTCCAATATCAAAATTATTTTACCTGACCCTAAATCACGATCATCCCACTCGCGCGCCCTTTGCGATGTTAGAGTTGTGCTGTGCACATGACCACTCTGCTAACAATACGATTTCTTTTCAGTTTTCTTTTTTCTTGCTTTCTCCACAAAATAGACAATAAATTGAAACCATCTTCTGACAGCACGCATCCTCTCTGTATATCACCACCCACACACAATCCACCCAGCACTGAAAATGGGAAATGCAAGTTCAATTGCCATGGACGACCTCGTGGTCTCGTCGAATTGTAAGTTGCCTAACCGGTCCCACTTTGTCTCCGCACTGTCTACACCAATGTGGCATATGATGGTGCTAATCCTTTGTCAGGTCTCTACACCCTGTCTTCTTTTAACATGTTCCGTGAAGGTGGTGTAGTCACAGCAGAGGAGATACAACGGCTCTACAAGCGGTTCTCGAAGCTCGATAAGGACAAGTCCGGCACAATAGACAAGGACGAGTTTCTGTCTATTCCACAGCTCGCAAATAACCCTCTGTCTGCACGGCTGATAGACATATTCGATACTGATGGCGGCGGCGATGTCGACTTTAAGGAGTTCATAAGCGGGCTCAGTACCTTCAGTAGTAAGGGCGACAAGGCAGAAAAATTGCGCTTTGCCTTCAAGATATATGATATAAACCGCGATGGCTTTATCTCAAATGGCGAGCTCTTCACTGTACTAAAGATGATGTCCGGCAACAACTTGACGCCCATGCAGTTACAGCAGATTGTGGACAAGACCATCCGAGAGGCAGACAAGAACCGCGATGGAAAGATTGACTTTAATGAATTCCAGTGCTTTGTTGCACGGACTAATGTGGCTAACCAGCTCACCATCGATACAGGGAAAATATAGGATATTTGATAACTACTTTAATTTGTGAAGCCGCCTCTAACATGCTTATTTTTAATATCAAAGGAATTGGCTTCGCTTGCCATAGCCTGCTCAATGAGCTTATACTCCTTTCTGTTTTGCCGCTGTCCCAGCCGCTCCCAGATCCTTGTGGGATGAGGTCTGATGGAAACCGTCTCTGATACTTTCATATTTGTGCTACTAGCTACATTAGATAGCCTTCCCGTTACCGCAAGCCTACAGAGACGCGCGACCTTGGCAAGCGGCCGTGCAAGACAAGGGAATACTACGCGCTCGCCGTAAAAACACAGCACAAAGTTGGCAACCGCCATACCTGTTATCACAAACCGCCACCCAATACTGATATTCACCAAGCCAAACAGCGACCGCAGCCCAGGGACTGGGATAAGTGTTACCCACAGATCAAACATTAGCAACACACCCACAACAGCCACAAATGAATAGCTCCGAAGTGCCGATTTTCGATAAGGCGGTCCAATACTAAACACAACCCCTATGAACAGGTACTGGAACGACGAAAGCAGATAGAGCGAAGTATTAAGCTCGCCTTCATTGGGTGTCGAGTCTGCATCGCCAGGGATGCTGGGCTTGGGTTTGTGGTACCAGGTCTGTGCCTCAGTCATCAAAAACATCACAGCCTGAAAGACGACGACCAGCATTATGTTGCCAAGAAGCGATGCGAGGACTTTTTTGCTCGTGAGTCTAGATGATGGTCTCTTAGAGACAAGACGCTCAGCTGGTGGGAACCTGTCAATGCAGACTGCAATCGGCAAAATTGTGAACAAATCGATATAGAGGAACTGGCCGTTGGTCAAGTTAATGTCGTATGAATAAAGCATGCAGCATGTCGTGAACTGGATAATCGAGTAAAGAGCCATGTACTTGAAACAGCTGAAACTGGTCACTATAGAGCATCTTCCTTCACGAATAACAGCCGGCACGCATTGAATGTCTGCTGAGCGTGAGGTAAATGGTGCAGCAACACTAGCTTCGGCCTCGCTCAGCGATATACCAACATCAGCAGTCCGAAGTGCCGAAATATCATTTGCTCCATCTCCACAAAAGCCAGAAATGTAACCCAGATTCTGCAAGTGTTTAACAAGTGACGCTTTTTGCTCTGGAGACATACGTGCAAAGACTGTGCCGCACATCAGCAAGCGCTTCCAGGTTTCTAACCCCTGCGCAGTCTTCTCCAGATACCCGAATACACCTCCGGTAATTGCTATACAAAATTTTCTTGTCTGTGCTATCTTAAGAGCTCGCTCAGTAGCCGCATTGTCATCAATATTAGCCGGTGCAGGGATTAATGTCACAGGATTGAGCACAATGCAAGCATCTTCCGAATCTACCCAAGTCACAGCCGTCAGCGGGGTGTGTAGATTAACCGTTTCTATACTGGTACCCAGCAGCGTCTTGTCATTATCTAGAGGAAAAGCCGGCAGAGGTGTTAGTCGGGAGACAAACACGTGCATATCCAAACCAATCATTCCACATTCGCGAGCAACGCAGACAGCTGTAAATGGATTATCTCCAGTGCACATTATTGTGCGTATTTTAGCGGTATGTAGCTCTGAAAGTACATCAGCTGTTGCTGGTTTGAGCTTGTTCGCAAACAATAGCAGGCCAATAAATATAAGATCACATTCGACCTCGCTACGCTCTGGTAGTGCTGCTTTATCCAAAGGCATTGCAAGAGGCTTGCCTGCAATAGCAATTACCCTACTGCCACTTTGTGCATGTCTAGCAAGAACTTGATCAAGATCCGATGGAATGGTATGTATAAGACATAGCCCCTGCAACACCTCAGGTGCACCTTTGACATAAATCTCGGCATTCTGAGCATGTGGAGATTTGGAAATGACACTGGCGCGGCAAAGCTCAGGTGCAAACTCAAAACACTTGATGATTCTAACACCCGTTGAGTAGTGTGGGTTGGTCTTCTCCCCCAACAATGTAGACGGTGGATACACAGTCTTGCAATAAAGATGGTTTGGTGTCATAGTCAATGGGTCGGAGAAATTAGGTAGACTCCCAGATACATCTTCTACTTCATCGATGCGCCATCCGGTGAAGCGAAGCATTTCGATTTCAAGAGGATCACCGACAAGTGCATCGTCTACCACATGCAGTGAGTGACACGTAGCAATTGCGCCGATTGCAGATATGCCAGGCTCACCAACTGCGTCAATAATGCTGCCAGTATCTGTTGTGGCAAGCGATTCAAAAAGTGGCTCTGCTGATCTTTGCATATCAAGGAATCCTCCACTCCTTTGGTTTGCTAAGTGGACGCCTGTCATATCCAACATGTCTTCTGTGAGTGTGCCTGTCTTGTCAAAACACACAACGGCAATCTTGCTGGCAACATTTATTCGTGAAGGGCTGATGCAGAATATTCCCACCTTGCGCAACCGCCTGGCGGCAAATACCATGCCAATTGTCATAGCCGCCGGAAGCGCTGGAGGAACAGCAATAGTAATAAGATCAAACGCCTTTTTAACAATCTCACTAGTTGAGACTCCAAGTCGACGAAGATTGATAGTGTTCACAATGAACCCAATTATCGCCAATCCTGCTAGCACCATTACAAAGCGTAGAGCATCCGTGTAGAATCGGAACCGTGTAGGATGCGGGAATAATATTGAACGCACAAGCGCTCCTTTTGTTGTGTAAAATCCAGTCCTAATAACCATCGCCGTGGTGCGCTGCATCAAGACATCACCGCCATATGCACTATCAGTCTTGCGTGTTCGTACAAGCTTTGTACCAGCAAAGAGAATATGACGCAATACTGCCGGACAAAACGTGTGGGCCGCCATGTCGATTGATTGAAATATATTGTTGTTGAGCTCGAGCGGCACCTTGCTTTCAGGTACACTTTCCCCTGTTAGCATGCTTTCATTTACAATGCAATCGCCCTCCAGCAATATCGCCTCACATGGAAAAACCTTAAACCCCGGCAAAGAAATGTCAATGATGTCACCTGGTACTAATTGGCTAGAGTCAACCTCGCGCCACCTATTTTCCCTTAGCACCAAGGTTGGGCATACACAGACTGACGTTTCACGGATCCTGCGAGAGGCTTGCTTGGTTGTGATTAGCGTGCTGGCAATAGACACTGCTGAGATCAGCAATATTGCACCAGAGTAGTAGTAATACTCCTCGCTGCACCAAATTGCAATGCTAGCCGCCTGAAAAATGTAAAACGGATTGATGGCTTCATCCAAGAGTAACCGCAAATACGATTTTTCTTGGATGTCAATGACACACTCCCCAAACAAGCGTCTGCGCTGCACAATTATTTCCTCGTCTAAGCCTGTGATGCTTGTAGGTACTCCAGAAACCCAAGATGGATCTCTCCATTGACTGATGGGTACGTAGCATGACAGTGCCGGCACATAGGCAAAACGGTAGTGGCGAAATTCGAATATATTTAGTCTCGTTGTTGTTCCTAAGTGGTCATCATAGCATTGCTCCTTTGAGACATCAAACCCCGATACAAGCGAGTTGTTCACCTCAATATTAGTAACTGGTTCTAGCGAAAGATGCTTCCCATTTGACGTGATATGCACAAAGCTTGCAGATTCCAATGCTGCAGATCTAAGCGACATTCTAATACGGATAACTGGAAACCATCTACTTAATATGTAGAATGTACCAGCGGTGCAAAAGGTCAAAAACCAGTAAGTAAGCTGACCAAGCCTAAATATGCTGTGGCCTTGGATTATCAATTGCATATTGTCCTCAGAAATATGAACATCTTGAAGAGAAGTATCTCTATTTTGGTCTGACATGGTTTTTGAGTACAGAGCAAACATAAAAATTGTATGGTTAAGTTATAGCAAAATAAACTATAAAGACTGGCTTCACACATAGTGGCAGATAACATAGAGAAGAGAAAAGCAGTTCTGGACAGCCACACATTTGTCTAACTACTTCAGCTAGCATCGAGCGCAGAGCTAAATTACATTGTCGACATGTGAACAACCAATTTTCGGAACTTTGGAAAGTATCAATGGTTGCTATGCAAGCCTGGCGCAAATATGGCGGGCCTCGTCACTTTAGAAATCCCTGCCACTATCTATTGGAGTTAATGCTACCATGCAGAGCATCAATCTTAGCAGAATTGAACTATCCAAGTCCATCCTCTATACGGATCCCAAAACAAAACCCAAGAAAAACTACATACCACTAGTACCATGCCGGAATACCCATCTCGTGCAGTATACGCTTGAAGGGCTTGATATCTGTTTTCTGTGTAATTTCATCCCAGGTAGGCGACCTGCTAGCACCCTCCAGATCGTATGCAGATGAGCTGCTGGCCACAATGTAGTCGCCGTCATTGACAGTAGCACTTGGGCTGCCATTGTAGCTGTTGCCTTCAGTATAACGGCCACCTGGCTTCCGTTTGTTAGCAGCGGTATCGCTTCGACTCTCTGTTGCTGGAAGTCTCATATAACTCGAAGAACCTTGACGGAGAGCATACCGAAAAGCCAGATATCTCGCAGCCCGACCAGCTCTGGCAATAGTAGGCGCAATGCGAGGAAACAACCACATTTCGCCAAATGAACAAAGCAGATAATTTACTGCTGCAAACAGCAGCAAGACCCTCCGAAAACTGTCGCTTAGTCCTACCATCTCAAACACGCTCATCCACCAGGCGTTTGGATACAGTATCAGGTACACTGTGAAAAGCACCAATAGTGTACAGGTCACAACCAGCCCGCCGTTCCGCAGATTTGATTGGCGATATGGTGGCCCGATGCTAAACACGCAGGCAATAAGGATGTACTGAAACGATGAGGCCAAAAACAGCGCCGTATTCTCATAGCTGCGGATCAGCAGACTGTCCAAGTCATTTGGATCCTCCCTTGTTGGCGGCGTGTAGTTTTCTGATTGCTTGACTAGATGGAATATAATCGCCTGGATGCTGGAGTTAATTGCAATCTGGCCAAAGAGTGAAGTCAGAACTTTCTTGCTCATGAGATTGGCTGTTGGCCGCTTGGGTGCAATGCGTCCACACGCTGGTGTCCGACCCATGAAAACTGCTAATGGGATAATAATAAACAGATCAAAGTACAGGAATTGAAAGTCGCCAATGCCGCCGCCAAACTTATACAGCATGCTTACCGTGGTAAACTGAATGATTGAGTACAAGGCCATGTACTTGAAGCAGCTGAAGCTGGTGACCAGCGCTGCTCGGCCTTGTCGGATAACCTCCAACACACATTGGATGTCTGTTGAGTGCGATGTAAACGGCGCAGCCACGCTTGCCTCGGCTTCGCTTAGCGATAGCCCAACGTCAGCAGCTCGAAGTGCAGACACGTCGTTAGCTCCATCTCCGCAAAATCCGACACAATACCCAATGGTCTGCAGACCCTCCACAAGCTCGGCTTTCTCATCCGGAGACATGCGCGCATAAATAGCACCGCGCATCAGCATGCGCTCGACGGTGGTTTTGGGAACCTCGTCCATTATGTAGCGAAATACCTCCCCTGTTACAGCCACGCAATACTTGCCACTAGTTGACAATGCCATATCAATGCTTGTATAATTGTGAAGCCAGCTGAGATACTGCTGTTGCTGCTGCTCCATCTCATCTGGTGTCTCAGAAATTTCCGATGTCACCAAACGCTCCTTGACTGCCACTGTCGCAAGCCGCGGCTCAAGTGTGAATGGGTCAAGAACACTCGCATCTTTATCTGTATTCTCCCATACAAGCATCGCGCGTGCGCCTGTTCCGCTATAAGTATTGCCGTTTGCGCTGATGTTGGAGCCAACTTCACCAGCACCACTTTCGCATAATGGCGCCATTTCCTTCCTGCGAATTAGACGTGGCACAAACACCTTCATATCCTCTGGGATCATTCCACACTCGTGGCCGACGCTAATTGCAGTAAGCACATTGTCTCCTGTGCACATTATCTGGCGAATCTTCGCTCCACGCAGCTCATCTAAGACTGGCGCAGTGGTTGGCTTGAGCTTGTTCTCAAATACCAGAAATCCCATGAACATCAAGTCCTGTTCAACTGCATCTCGCTTAAGGCGCTGCAGCTTCGGCCACGACATCTTCAGCGGCTTACCTGCAAGTGCAATGACGCGATAGCCATGGTTGGTATACTCGAGAAGTGCATGATCAAAGTCTCGCGGAATTGTATCTGAATAGCAGAGCTCACGGATAGCTTCTGGTGCGCCTTTTACATACACCTCGTTGTAGCGAGCACCAAGACGCTTTGCCACTACACTCTGCCGTCGCAGTGCTGCTGAAAAGTCAAATGTTCGAATAATGCCGATTTCGTACACATTTGCGTTGTTGTTGGTATCGCTAAGTGTAAAGCGCTCAGAATTTGGCGGACGTACCACTGCCGGGACTGGCATCGCAGCTCTACCGCTCCTCTGGTACACACCGGACAAAGCTGTGTGTTGTGCCGTATTTGCAGAATCTGGCACACCACTGCCCGTTGTTGACATGGCACCATAGTCATCGCTCTCTTCCAAAACCCATCCAGTTGACTGAAACATCTTGATATCTAGCGGGTCGCCGATCAACTTACCGTCAATCTGCTTTACTGTGTGGCAGGTAGATAGAGCATGCAGAACTCGCAACTTTGTTGGATCAGTTGCCCGCCGCGGAGCTGCTGCCAGAGATGCACTTCGATCCAAGTCCGCTAATCCGCCAGGCAGCCCCATAGCATAGCTGCTACCAACACTACTAAACGCCGAGCTGGGAGCACTCGGGATCACTGCAAGTTCTGATAGAAGCAGCGCAGGATCTTCCTGTAGCTCTTTAAACTGACACTTGTCGTAGTCCATACTCTGGACCCCAAGTACGTCTAGACCCTCTTCGGTAAGCGTACCAGTCTTGTCAAAGCACATGACATTGACTTTGCCACACACATTAATGCGTGACGGGCTGATGCAGTATATTTTGCGTTTGCGCAGCCGAGAAAGCGCAAAGCTAACGCCGATCGACATTGTCGCAGGCAGCGCAGGCGGAACCACCACAGTAATAAGATCCAGTGCACGCACAATAATAATATTTGCCGTAAGCCCCAGACGTATAAAGTTGCCGATACTCGCCAGAAATCCAATAATAGCAATAATCGCCAGTACGCCGATAAAACGAAAGGAGTCTTCATAAAACTTGAACTTGTTTGGCCGAGGAAACAGAATCGATCGCACGAGCGCGCCTTTGGTAGTATTAAACCCTGTACGCAATACCATAGCTGTGGCCCGAGACGGTATTCCTAGACCTGTGCGTTGCTCCATACCAAGCCATCGGTTGCCTCCAAAGCCCGGCGACGTCTTCTTCACACGCACCAGCTGTGTTCCGGAGAACAACATATGCTTTGCAATGTCTGATCCAAACGTGGAGCTAGAGAGCCGCATCTTTCCAAAAACAATGGGAGAGACGGGAACCTTTGCCACTGGGATGCTCTCGCCAGTCAGCATGCTCTCGTTAACAATACAGTCTCCCTCAAGTAATATGGCGTCGCAGGGGAGAATGCGCATCCCAGGTGTAATCTCGAACACGTCACCCGGAAGCAGATTTTCAGCATCACTTTCGCGCCATACGCTGTCGCGAAAAATGCGTACGGGACAAGTAAAACGAGCCATCTCTTGGATCTTGCGCGTGTTGCGCCGAGTCTCCACCAGGGTCTCGATAATCCCAGATATAGAGATAATCAAAATGCATATGGCATAATAATAGTAGTTTTCGAAGCTCCATACGATGACGCTACAAACCTGAAACATGTAGAACGGGTTAAGTACCTCGTCAACCAACAGCCTTCCTATTGGTTTCTCTTCAATATCCAGGACGTTCTTTCCAAAGATGGCCTTTCGCAGATCCTGCACATCATGCGAAATCCCAGAACGAATGGTGACTGGAGATCGCGTCCATGTCGAGTCCATCCAACACGTATTAGGAAGAAACTTCTCCAAATAGGGGTGATAGACAAAATGATAGTAGCGATAGGTGAACATGGACAAGTGGTTTACAATGTCGTCGTTGTGCTTATATAGCGGGCCCTTTCGTGTCAGCGACCCAAATATTGACTCGAGTGTGCCACCGTAGGGACGCCGTCTAATAGCCTTCTGCGAAACGGCGCCAAACTCGTCAGTAATAACAACAAACGTTGCATCCCCCAGATGCTCCGGGTGCATTGTCCACCAGACACGCCATCGCGGCACCCACCGACATACCAGAGGCATAACTCCAAACGTTAGCACACTCAGGATTCTATACAACCAGAGGCCGGTCAAACTGTAAGACATGCCACGCATGTTAACAGAGATGCCCTCCTCATCAAAATAAATATGTTGCGCAAGTGGATCGGAATTAGGAACAAATTCGGGCAGTTTGTGGTCATATGTCTCGTTGATGTCTTCGACAGCCAGGCCCTCGTACGACTCTGAATCGCTTCCCTCGTCATCATCGTCACCGTCTGTAGAACTGTCACTCTCGTAGTCGGCGGGAAACCGAGCTGTGTGCAGACCTCTGGACATGTGGCTGCGAGCCAGGCTCCCTGCTGCAACGCCTCCATGGATCACAGGACGGGAATCATACGTCTGCGCACTATCTCTACCCCCAGCTGCAGATTCGCCAAGCGAGGCTGAGGGGTCGACTGAGCATTCGGCATGTGGTAGAGCCCCGCCAGCTGTAACCCTGTCCTCCCTCCACACATGGTCCGAAAAGATACCAGAGTAGGTAAACGGGAGATTTACCTCTTTTGCTCGGCTGTCACCATGGCTGTAGGACATGGACACACGCAACTGTGGTTCGGTAGGCATTTCTGTGTCTGGTGCATACCCAATGTTGTTGTTTGACAATGACCGTACAGAGGCCGAGGTTTCCGCTCCTGCAATCGGCGTTGCTGCTGCTCCAGAGCGTGACTCGACACTGTGCGTCCGTTCCTGTAGCGGTTGCACTGTGTCCATTGCTGCATACTGTCTTTCTAACGGAATCACGGCAGTGGTCGCAGTGCGCTGATTTCCGTCGTCTGGGTTCATAGTGCGGCCCAATGCTACAACTTCTGACTGGCCTGAATCCCTGTGCAAATTTAGGTGTGGATGTTTCTCACTTTGGTTGTCTTTGGCATTTAGGTCTAAGATAGAAAGAAAATCAGTAGCTGCGGCCCTTCCGGCTATATATCACCCGCAAGACCAAAAATAAAACAGTAGTGCAGAGATAAAAAAAATGCGAGTATGCCAGGTAAGAAGGGAAAGGTGTGTTGAGGGCATGCATGAAATCTGCTGCCATGGCATACCGAATACCGATCAAATTCGAGGGTCTATATGACGTATAGTGGGCTCAGAAAGCATCCCAATATTTTTTAATCTCACTTCTTTAGAGAGACTTGTTTTACAGAGATGCGATACATACTAGTAATTATTACATTAGTTATATTACTGGTTCTATTTTACGGTAAAATCACTCTATAGTTATGTCATATACTTACAATTCCTCAGGTTATCGTAACACTCCTGTCTCAACATGGGACACAGTCAAACGGTTATAAATTCCTTAATAGTTTAATGTTTTACAATATTTTGTGCTCCATCAGCCAAAATTTTGATTTAAAAGATTGTAAATGCACAAATTGTTCTCCAAATACGACGTGGCATTTGATTCAGCAATTAGCATTTCCTAAACTCAGTCTTTTATAGTTAAAAATAGCTCTTTAGTTATCAAATTTTGCCATGACCTGACTTTAAAACTATAAAGAGCTTTGATTGCAAAAAGGCAATTAATAGCCGCATCATTAACAACCATTTCTAAAACAAAATTTCTTGACACTGCCAAGTTAGAACAGCTTATTGCAGATCAGACGATACTCCAGCATGACGATAATCCAAAGAACACTTCCAAATAAATAACCACTTGGTTTAAGAATAACAATATCAAGCTTCTCATGTAGCCCATGAAATTTCCAAAATTGAATTTAATTATACGTCTGTGGTCTCAGCTCAAGAGACGGTTCGGTGGGAATTTAAATGATCTAGATAATATTCATAAGCCTTAGGAGCGAGTTGAAAAGTAATAGAGCAATAATAACGCAAGTTACTGACAAATACTAATTTAAAGTATACAAATACGCATAACTGTTGTTATAATAGCTTATAAGATAGCTACACAAAGTACTAAATGTTCATTTTAAAATTTAGACTAAAATGTCCCAATAGGCCATATGACTTAAATACCTTCATTTAACAATTTGTAAACAAATAAGAAATATTAACACCATTTTAAAGAGCTCTGGTAGTGCCATTAATAAAAATACTAACTTCTTTGTATTTTGTATTTGTCTACAGTCTATTCATCAATGAAAAACTAAAAAAAAAAAAATTCTTGTTATATTTTCTGAGCACATTGTACAAAGTGGCTTGTGCTCTGTTTACAAGCACGTGAGCATGCAGGAAAGCCACAGGATGCTGCAGATCACGCGTGGCTTGGTGGGCTGCCAGGCGTTTGCTGATCTGGAAAAGCATCCGCTAAGACAGCGTTTTTCCTCCACTATTGTTTACTTACACTGCATACTTCACCATCTTCACACTTGGTCCCTACATCTCTAAATATTTTAACCGACTTTTTGCGCCTTTCTTATTATTATTTATTTATTTTTTAGGAACCCAAAGACCTTTATATATTTTCTTTTTACACATAAATCAACATCGCCAAAGCAGGCAGACAGTCAAAGCTATAGCAACATTAAAGCGGCAGGAAATGTACTTTTTATCCATACAAGCCACGATCAGCACTACTGGGACGAGAATGTTCCAGCGACAGCGCCGCACCAGCCAATGTCAGCAGACGAGTGCTACAAATTGGATGGACTTGGCAATAGACAGAACTCGTCACGCGGACGAATCAGAATTGAGCAGTCGAGGGTAGCGACATATTACAACGCTTCTAACGTGTCAGGGTCACAGAAAAACTGTGGGTCGCCAGATATGTATCTGGACAAATACGCTGGAATGGGTTTTCAGGGCAAAAGCTTGCAGAGCGGCAACGGGCTGGCTGTGGGTACGAAAGCTTATATGCACCGTGCATCGTTTAACGGCTCTGTGATTGGATCACACACGCCGTCGGGGCTGGGCAGTTTGCAAGCGCGGAAAGGGAAGACGTCGATTTGCAGTAATTGGTACTGCAAGGAGAAGATGCTCAGCGATAGCAGATTTGTAGACCAAGAGTTTGAGTCGAGTGGCGAGGAGGATTTTGACAGCAAGGAGAGTGGATACAGTGGTGATATCTTTGCACAACAGAAGCTGATTCAGTAGCAGCAGCGCACAATTATTGATCTGAACAAGCGTTGCAAGATGCTTATAGCCGTTATGACTGCCAAGACAGGCGATCTGCATTCCGCAATCCTTGACAATTTTGTACGCGTCTGCGCTGCTAATCTCCGCGTGAACCACGGGCTGGATCTTCTGCGGAGCAAGGTAGCAGATCTCCGAGATAAGCGCGCGCGGTTGGAGTATACAACTGCCAACCCGCCACAATCCACACTGCCGCACGACATGGTCAACGCTGGCCAGCAACAGCTGGATGAAGCGCGCTGCGTCTTGGTCGTTGGTCCTTATATGGCCACGCAGTGCATGCGTATTGCTCAAGGATAAGGATGCTTACATTCGCAAGCTGCAAGGGGAGCTGGTACGCAAACGCCTCAACTGAGACCACGGGCATTGTGCGGCCACGGATCGCCGCGTGGATGCCAAGGCCAACACATTTACTGCGTTGCTGGCGTCACTCGCGCTTGCTGAGGGTGCAACAACCAGCGCGGCTGTCAAGCTGTGCGCGGCTTCAGAAAACTTGCCTGGTGTTGATCATCGAATCTTGGCAAGGTGCAACCAGATGCAGGCACAGTACGTTCAGCTGCAGTCGGAGCTGCGCGAGACCGAGATGAAGCACGATCAGCTGGGCGACGGGCTTAAGGAGTCGCGGAAGAAGATGGGTGAATATGAGAAGCAGTACTGTATGCTGCAGCTGAATATAAAGCGCAGCCTGGTCTCTCATTTGGCGCTTGACGGTAGGTCCAACCAGGCGCACATTGCGTGTCATATGGATAAGAATGAGAAGGATGACGCAAGCGATGGTGTTGCTGGCAGTGCTTCTCTGCGCGCAGAGAATGCTAAGCTCAGAATTGAATGCCAAGGTGCGCAGAAACAGGCTGAGATGACTGAAGAAAATGTACATCAGCTTTAGGAAGAGCTGGGCGCTGTCCGTAACAAGGCGCAACGCTTTTGTCACGACTACCTGCGTCCACACTTGCGTCAGCTGGATATAGGCCCTGATCATGCCGAGGCCGATTGTGATCATGTGCAGTGCTGGAACCAGCTTGGAATTTCGGTCTCTGAAGAAGCCAAGCCATCCACTGAGAGTAGCAGCGATACTTCCAATTTCTCCGACCTTTCCGGCCTCTTCGACTTCTCCAACTATAACGTGCGAAATATGCTACCGTCGGCGCCAGAATAGGCTGATAGCACCACCTATAGTGGCTAGAAAAAAGCCCCCGAATAGTTTGATCTTTTTGATTGAATATTATGAAGAGTTTATCAAATGTATGACAATCCAAGTTGGCCTATATGATAATTCTTGCTGAGCTGTTTTTTTATATATGCTTTGCTTTCCTACTTGCTCAAAAATATTTTTAATAATGTTAATTAAAGTTTAGCTAGGCACTCAGATAGGTTTTCTACAGAAATTTTTATATGATTCTACACTATATTAGCATAGTATATAAATAGTTTATAATTGTGATATCAAAGCTGCTATTGCACTTCTATGTCAATTTTTACTTTGAACATTTTTAAAAACAATCTTATATTTTGCTAATTACAGATCATGAAGCCAATGTCAGAACAAAAAACAGAACCAGATACTAGATCTGTCCGATGCTGGGCTCTCTATTCAGAAATACACATGAAGGCAGACATTATCAAGGCCAAAATCAGTGTGGTACATAAAAAAAATATAATTTAAACATTATAAAAACCAAAGGAGGATGACCAAAAAAGCTTTCTGCTCAAGAAATACGTAGATTGATAAGACTTGTGACAACTGGTGGAGTTGATAGTATAGATAAGGCAGTATGTACACTTTTACCAGATTCTTCAACTTCTATTACAGCAGATGGTGCAAGACATGAGTTTACAAGCTGATTTGAAATCCATTACAAAGAAAACCCCCAGCCATCTAGGAAGCAAATAATATAAATCGTGGATAGTTGAAAATTAGAGGAATAGATTAGTCTTTAACAATAAGAATTAACTGCTTAGGTACTGATCGAGTTGAATAGATTTGGAGCAAGAATGTAAAATTTATTCAAGAACAGAACATCAGAGACACCCTGATAAAATGGGGGTGTATTAATAATAAATGTATAGGTTTTAATATGCAGTATAGATGGAACTATGACTGCCAAATCATATAAAGGTATACTTGAGACTAAACTTTTTGTGCTATCGAGGTACAGGAGTTAGGTAATAGTTTCAAGAATAAATTTAGAATAGCAATAGCTTGGTTCATAAACAACTTCATAGGGAGTTTTGAGTAGCTTGTGTAATCCCCAGGCTTTAATCCTATTGAGTGCATTTGGTTTTATCTTAAAGGTAACCCACAAATACTATCAGCCTGATCTAGGTACTCTTTAAGCTGTTATTAAAATACAATCACATAAACTCAATTGAATCTAAATCTGGTGATTATTCATACCACTCAAGAACTATTATGTGGTTGTTATTGAGTCAAGTGGTTGCTTTTTTATAAGTATAATTGGGGACATTCTTATGTTGAGACACAATCTAACTCTTCTCTTTTGATTGTACCAAGAAATTTTGTCTCAATGAAACTTGTATATAACTCTGCAGTTCTAGATTTATCTATACAGCATAGTAAACCTACACCTTTACTGGTAATATAAACCTATATCATTAGGCTTTTTCTACAACATACCCAGGTTTCTCTGGTATCCCATTTTTAATAAAATTTGTACTCCTACTCCAAATCTGTCCAGTCTTATTAGATTCCCTGCAAGCAGTTCTCATTTCATTAAAAAAAATATGACTTTTATATTTAGTCATCCATGATTATTATTTTTTAGCAAAATTTCCAATTGCCTAACAGTTTTCTTCTTACATAGCTGAAGGCCTGCTTCTTTGTAATGGGTTTAAACCAACTTCTTTCAATACGTGACATGTACCATCAACTGTAGTAAAAGTTAAAATCTGATAAAGGTATATGTATTGCCTTAGGTATACTATCTACACGACCTGTAGTTACAATTCATAGCAATCTATGCATATCTCGGGTAAGAAAAGCTTCTTTGGCGATCCTCTCTTATATTTTATAATTTTTAAGTATGTTTTTAAATAAAACGGTAATTGTGGCTAAACTAACACTTATTTGAAGATGTGTTTGTTTAATAGAAGTTCTAGCATTGACTGGATCTAAAACCTAGTTCTGAATTTGTTCTTATATTGATTTTGTGATCTGTAATAAGTGAAAAAGTAAGGTTGTTTTAAAAATTTTTTTTTTTAAATAAATACGTTGGCTTTAAAGCGCAATAGCAGTTTAAATACCAAAAGCTTAGACAAAGTATAAGTCACGCTAATATATAGAGATGGATAAAAAGCTTTCTAAAAAATCTATCCGAATGTCAAGCTTAACTTTAAGTAGCATTTACTAGAGATTTTTTTGCACAAGTAGTAAAAACAATAGTAATATATAAAACGGTGCCGTAAGGCCTATCACATATACTAGACTAGATTGTCGTATGCTAGGTAAACTTTTTTATAATATTGGATTAAAAAAGTTAAAACTGCATAAACGGTTTTGTCGCTACTGTATGTATTTTATTCAGTAATATCGTGTATATCTTCGTCTCACATTAAATAATATCAACCTGAATAACAAGTAAAGGCAAGAAAATTGTTATTTCTGAGTGTACAAACTTACAAGCACACATGTTAGCAATGAGACAGTTGGACAATGCCCAGCTGACTGTAAAATTGATATATTATTCAAACTTTTAACATTCAACAGAGATCACTGCATCCCGTCTTGCATGACTATCACGTAGCTAGGGAACTATCGAACTTGATCCGCAGACTCGTGCACCTGAGCGGTCCCAGTGAACCACTGAGATGAGACACTTTAATTAGACAGCATAATCCATGTATTCCAATGGCCGGCAGCCCAGAGTGTGTGCTTACAGGAAACAAAGTTGCAAAAACGCTGATACAATACAAGCGCTAGCTACAGTCAATTTTATGACCGTCTGGCGTAGTCACATAGAACTCAACAGTATGCCATTCGCCATTCTGTTTGCCAACTCGCCGAGACTTTAGAACCAAGTGACCCACAACATCCTTATCGCCGATGACATCAAATTCGACATCGACAAAGCCCTTGAGGTGACTGATGTCGCCGCTGATCCAAGGAAACGCCGAGGCAAAGTTGAGATGCTTGCCAAAGGCCTTGCACACGCCTTCATTGTGCCTGGCTGTAAAGAGAGCAGCAGTTACCGGGGTGCTGGTCATGCGCTGGTAATTGAAAGCAATAACTGTACCCAGCCCCCATGTAACCGCGGCAACAGCAACAAATATGCCGAATTCTCGCTTGCGGCTTTTTGGGACGGGAAGCTCGCGCTCTATTGCAAATGCGGGGTTCTTTGCGTGGGCATCCTCCCAGGTACGCTGCAAAGTCTGCCCTGCTGTCTGCGAAGGCGTAGCAGAGGTTGCACCCGATGTACTATAGCGACAAGCAAGAGATATGTTCCTCCCGGTGGTCGGAGTACTAGCAGCAGCACGCAGACGACTCTGAACCAAGGAAGTCCGCAATGAGCGGCTGAATTGTGGCATAAACAGAGACAAACTCATAATTGTAGTGGACCGATTCGAAATAGATTATTATTTTCGTGTACAGCGAGAAGGACAAAAAAGACAAAGGGTCAAGAGGAACTTGGAGATATAAAGCGTTAATTGATCAACGTCGGCGTCGTACTGCCCGCGATGTCTCCTTGAAAGTTTTGAGCTGTTCAAAGTACTCGGACTGCGCAATTGCCTCTTTCTTTTTGTGCAAGCCAAGGTACTTTTGACCAAGAGAGCAAATGTGCAGAATCTCCTTGCGTAGGTCGTTTAGGCCGGCACGGTTGCGAGCGCTGACCATCATGATGCGCGGGATGCAGTTTTGCGAGCAGGCAGTTTGCTGGGCAATAAGCATATGCTGCTTTGCAAGGTCGATGCGGTGAACCAGATCGCACTTTGTAAGAATGATCTGGTACTTTGTACCGGTGCTGTCCAGCAGAGCCATGAATTCACGGTCGTTGAACTTTATGCCATGGCGTGCGTCAAGCAGAATCATCACGCGCCGTAGTGACTTGCGTTGGCGGATGTACGACTCGATCAGCGGCACCCAGCTCTTTGTTGTAGCATCCTTGGCGTAGGCAAAGCCGTAGCCTGGCATGTCGACTAGATGAAGATCGCTGCCAGCAGTATAAAAGTTGATCTGCTGTGTCAGCCCAGGCCGTTCTGAAATGCGTGCCGTAACAGATTTGCAGAGCTGATTAACCAGGGTCGACTTACCTACGTTTGAACGGCCGACAAAGCCCACTTCAGGTAGAGATTCGTGCGGAAACGATGCTGCAGTCTGGGCGCCAGCAAAGAAAGCAATATGCGGCAGCTTAACGGGCGGCTCCTCGTACCTGAACCATTTCTTGCGCTCGAACCGACCGGTCTTTGCGCTGCCAAGCCCAAGCATGTCAAGCTTCTCGATTGTCTTTTCGTCTGGACGCAAACGGGAAAATAGCTTTCTATTTGACAGCGACTCGTTCGCATTCACAGTCTCCCGCAGTGCTTCAACTGTTGTGCGGAATTTGGACTCGGGCGGTGGTGGTTGTTGGCTGTTGCTCTTTGTGTGAAGCTGTGATAGCCTCTGTACATTGGCGCAGCATGCGGCCTGCATGGACCAGCGCCGTGGCGTGATCAGCCCGAGCAGCACTATGCCAGCCATGCCGTCTTCTCGATCAACAGCGGATCTGCACTTGGCGTCAGAGTGAAAAAAAAAAAACAAAAGCAAAGTTGCAGACAGGAAGTGAGAGAGATTCAAGCAGCTATAAACGCTTTATTCTTTTTGCCAAGCTCGGCTCGACTCGCGGGACATGGGCTGATGTTTGCACCCTTTCACCTCTCTTTCGGCTGGCCTTTCTTTGCTTCTTTGCATCCCATCAATAACCCCCCCCCCCTTTGCCCGTGCTTGTGCTGGTACTTAAGCCGGGTTCATCAACCTTCTTTCTATTCTCTTCAAGAGCCTCGTTTAGCCTTTTCACCTGCATCTCTACGGGAGAAACACCTGTATTTCATCAATTTCCCTTAAGCCTCCTCATTTGTTAGATTCAACACTCCACCCGACCCGACCCGCCACAACAATACACAACCTTGCACTAGACTCAGGCAACTACCACAAACACAATATTACTATTGAAAGGACCTTCTACGCTTGTATTTTCTAGCATATCCAGCCTCGGAAAACCTGCCGCTGCCACCCGTACTGCTCGGTCCAGCCTTTTCTTTGGTTCCACCACAGGTGTGGCGGCAACGACTGGCTCTGTGTGGGTTTATTTTTGCATACTCTTTGGCTTGAAATACCAAGTCTTTTATTCGCTCTGCGGATTTATTTTGACACACACAGACGCAGCACATAAACGCCGCATTTCTGCTATTCTACTTTTCATCATAACGCATATACACACAATATATTACTGCTGGCAATGACACAGCAATTCGACTGGCGGCCGCGGAGCTGGCATTCTTCGGCACTACTTCTGCTGGCAATATTGTATTTATTGGCTTTCGACATGGCGCTGTGCGCTGACGACCAGCCAACAACCATCAACCCGTTGGGCATTACATTCGACTACAGGCTTGCTTGGGTTGATGTAGAAGAGTCTAGCTTTGGTGTGAGCTTGCAAGCCACTGCGCAATCTACACACACTAAAGACGTGGATTGGTCGCTGCTTATTCGGTTTGCTCCAGATGCCCAGGCCAACATCACTGCAATCAGCAGCGGCTGGGGCCTGGGGATCTACGACTACGCCTCGTGGGCGATCCTTCCTGGCAGGGAACCGTTCGGGATTTTGCGTTTTACAGTCCGCTCAAGTGGCCAGATGAGCTCCGAGAACATGGTGGTGAAGCTCGCAGAGCCCGTTAAGCTGATTCTTGTGCCCAACAGTGTGCCCAGTGTAGATTCGAAGGGGTACACGCTCATCAAGCACCGCGACTATACAATCAACAAAGAAGTCAACATAGACAAAATCCCAAAGGCTGCTTTTGGAGACTGGCTTGAGCTCGTAGGAACCACTTCCGACTCTGTATTGGATATTGCACGGACACCAACACCTACGATCACCGATGATAGCAATAGCTCTCCCTCCGCCGACTTGTCAATAGTTGTCACTGGTGACACGCAAGACAGTCTGTCGCCAGAGGCCACGCAGGGGCGCAACGCCGACGGCAGCGATGAAGAAGAGAGCAGCAACCCTCCTAAAGCTACAGTCACCGTGCTTGCTCCTGTCAGATACATCAAAGGTGACCCTAATTACGACCCTGATGCAGATCCCATTGGAACGGTGCTTGCGGCCCCTCGTATCGGGCTGTACCTTGTCAACTCCATTCTCGGCATTGGCCTCGTTGCTCATGTGGTTGGTAGCATTCGTCGTATGCAGTACAGGCGCCAGTATCACATGTCTGTTATGAAAAGCAAGACCAGCGACGCGCTGGCGTAGAGAGCGAGCAACGCAGTTTGTCTTAGTGTTTTATATTCCGATTTGAATGCATCCATATGGCCCTCGCATCGATATGACTATTGTGTACAAATGAGGAAGGTGCCGACTCAATGTCAGACCACTGATATCAATTAATTCGAATACCGCCAGATCTGCAGAATTGGAAGCTTTGGGCGATCGACAGACGGTTTGCATATTGATATGGAGCTTTATGCTTTATACTGACTGGGCAAATTTACAAAGGAGGTTGAAACTTTTTCTGTCAAAGGAGAAATCATACGGCATGCATCGCTTTAAGATTTAGCTTGCTATTAAGACAAGTACCGCTCTGCCTCTACGCCCTGTTTCTACACCAGAAATACCTGTTTTAATATTTTTCTAGTCTTCCTGGAGAAACACGCGAATAATATCCTTCTGTCATCCTATTCATCATGAGGGCGAGAAAACTTGCCTTTTTTACTGCCGCCACTATTTTGGTAGCTTCTGTGGCGGTTGTGGCCCAGGAAAGTGGCGAGTCCATACCACAGTCTGCAGACAGCCCAAGTGACCAGGAACTCACGCTGGGGGATGGAAGTCAGCCTCCGCCTGATGAGCCGCCGGGCGAAGATACACCAGATATTGGTCTAACAACACCCAACAACGAGCCTACCAATACTCCAGAGCAGTCTTCTCCTTTACCTTCGCCGTCACCTCCACCTTCACCCTCATCTTTGCCTTCACCTTTACCCTCACCTTCGCCTTCGCCTTCACCTAACACCCCAGCATCTGATCCTACCACACCGCCTTCTGAAGAAACACAACCGCCACAGCCATCGACGACAGAGTTGACATCTATACAAGACATAACAAATGAGGAGCCGGCTACCACAGCAGTGGTTCTAACATCTCCTCCACCATCTTCTGAAAGGACCAGCGATGTCCCAATAATTGAAGACTCCAGCACAAATTCGGAGCCTGTGGATCCAACAACATCTGAAAATGCTGAAACCCCAATAACATCCGAGAATACCACATCCGAGGAATCCATTATTGGTAGCGACTCGACTAGCGACAGCAGTAATACATCAGTTTCGTCATCTTTAGACAGCACCGAACCATCAGATTCATCAGATTCATCCTCGGACGAAGAAAGTGAATCAACAAATTCTGACGACACTGCTGCGGACAAAGAGTCGCGTAGCGAAGGACTCGGTGGCGGTGCTATTGCTGGTATAATCGTGGGCGCTGTTGTTGGGCTCATTGCATTACTTGTCGGATGCTTCTTCTGGCGTCGCCACAAGCGTAATCGTCGCTTCTACAACGCCGATGGTTTTGTTGGGTTTCCTGAATTTGATCCAGCCAGCAATACTAACCTCGTGCCTGGTGACAATGGTCAGAGCTATGGCACTAACTATGGAGGTGAAAAGGGTCCTCAGCTTCAAGAGGCAGTAATCGCACCACCACCACCACCACCAAGCGTTATTGGCTCACATGTACGTACTAATAGTGAGATGTCTGGCTTCTACAATCCGACTGCACCTCCCAGAAACCCGGTTGTTCCTTCAAATAATCCATTCGCCTCTCCTAACAATCCCACTGCGCCTGCTAACGCGCGCTTTTACGATGGAACTATTCCAATCGACAAACATGGTGCATACGCGCGCAACTATGGCTAATAGCCAAGTTCCATACTTTATTTTCTCCCCTAGTAAAAACCTTCATTAATGTTACCGCCCTAGTTATTTAATCAATACCTCTTGCACTATTGAATTAAGCCATGCACAGTAGTGGGTAACCTACAGGCTACCTAGGGATATCTACATTTAGAGGTTTTCATTTTGTATGGCAAATGTTGGCAGCAACCCGAGTCGCAATCCGGAACGCGGCTCGCATAAAAAATTACTTCCAATGATGAGCCTCTGAACCATTACGTTGGTTGTCTTTCTTTCTTTCTGCAAACTTTCTTTGCTATTCTAATTATTTTTCCAATTGGAAAGCGCACATGTGCATTTACATATGGACGAGAGTACGCTGAGGCGCCATGAACGACTGCAGGGTCTACAGCGCGCAAATGTCAATTCGTGGCGCAATCAGACGCCTGCACTGGACTCCAAAAGCTTGGACTCCAGCATAAAGAAAAACACTGGGTTCATTAAACGGTGCAAAACCAACATTGGTCTAGAGGGTGCAGCACAACTGGTCCGCGAGGTCAGACTACTGAGACTAGACAAGTACGTGAGCGAGATTGTGCCGGCTGCAATCGAGGGTCTTTTGAAATGCAAAACCGGTGGTGATTTTGGTGCGGCGATTGATGTCATTTCGGCGCTGCATGGCCGCTTTCCTACACAGTTTACAATTCCGTTAATTAGTCAGCTGTTGAAACAACTGCAGCCACCTAGCATTGCAGCACTTAGCTCCATGTCGGCCGAGCAGCGCGAGCGGGAGGAGCAGACACGCCTTGCACGTCAGCGGATTATTCTGCGTTGTCTTACCGAAATGTATTTGGCAGGACTTCTCTGGGGAGTTGATGCAAAATCAGACGGAGTTGATGGGCTTGATCTTGCAACAGCGTTTTCGCTTTCCTATGCAAGCATGGCAGGCACAGCTGGTGGCAGCAGCGGCAGGGTTATGGCCGCCAAGGTCAAGGAGATGGTGCAACAGCCCGGACACTGTGTGCTTGTTGGAGCGCTTCAGAACCTCTTTTTGGGTGACAAAGAAAACCATCTTAGCATTATACTTGCTATTGGCTTTGCCAGGATGTTCCGACTAGACTTGGCGCTTGCAGAGGGCGATATTCCTGATAGCTGTGCTTGCAATATAGCGTCGCTGTCTACACAGGGCAATACTGTAGTCACGGCCGAATCATGCCGCCGGATCCGCTCGGTCCTCGAAGACTATCTTGAGGGTGCGATTGATCGGCTGAAGACGATGAACCGAGGACTGCTCAAGCTGCGCCAGTCCAACGAAGAGCGGCTTTTCAGCAAGGGCACCATTCATCCCGAGGCCAAGGAGAAGTTTGAGCGCCACGTGAAGGCGTTTGAGAAACTTTGTGATAGCGTCAACATGCTGTGCGAGGCGCTTGAGCGTACGCCACCACATTTGGAAAACGCTACCACCGCCACCGGCGAAGGCCAGCTGGGCATCGTCTTTGACGGACCCCCTGGCGCCGCAAGGGATGAAGAGGCTGGGCAGTGGGAGGATGACGAGGAACGCGTGTTTTACGAGTCCATTCTAGATCTCAGTTCCAAACTTCCGCCCTTGATGCTGTCTTCCGGACGCCCGAAGCAGCCCGATGACGGAAAGGACTATGATGCACCGGAGGCGACAACGCAGCGTGGCAGTGCTGATGCTGGGCCTTCAAGCAGCACTTCGACTGCCTACGGCTCTGCTGATGACGAAAATGACCACGTTGATTTTGAGCTTGTCGATGAGAATGGCGTTGACGCAATTATGCCGTTGGAACAAACCAGAGCTATCGAAGTGGGCAATGATGACGACGATGACGATGACGCAGACGACTCGCTAAACGCATTGGGTATGCTGGAGTACCAACGTTTTATTGCCCAGCGCGAGGGCGAGGGCGAGCCGACTGGAGATGCGGGTCCTGGCGACACTGCTGCCTTTACCGACTCGGCTGACGGCACGGCACAGCCAGGGTTTTCTCGATTGTCACGTCCAAGCAAGGGCGTATCGAGTGCGTCTAACGCGCCAAGACCTGAGAGCTCGGAGAAGACAGTGAGCGAGGGAACCATGACAGTTGTACAGCAGTCAGGACCATCCATCAGCGCCACACAGACGCTGGCACCGCTGAGCTTTGCGGACTTGCGGCGACGGCTGCCGACGCTGATGACGAAAGTCGAGGTGGATCAGGCGGCAGTCGACTTTTGCTATGTCAACAACCGTAGCAACCGCAAGGCACTTGTGAATGTGCTTGTGGATGCCCCGCGTCGACAAATGTTTGTGATACCGCTGTACTCGCGTTTTATTGCTACGCTGCACCCGTACTTTCCAGACATTGGAGAGGGCGTCGTGGAGGAGCTGACGCGAGACTTTGGCTGGCTGGTGCGAAAACGCTTTAAAGGACTGCTGGACACGCGGTTGAAAAACGTCAGATACATTGCTGAACTGACGAAGTTCAAGGTGGCGCCGCTGCACGTGTCGTTTCGTTGCGCCAAGGTTTTGCTTGACCAGTTCCACATCCAGAATATCGAGGTACTGTGCACGCTGTTGGATGGGTGTGGCAGGTTCCTGCGGGCACAACCACAGACAGCTGCGCGGATTGTTTCACTTCTCGAGATCTTAATGCGAAAGCGCCGCACGTTGAATTTGGATGACCGTGCTATGCTGCTGATCGAGAATGCCTGCAACGCATGCCAGCTACATCGGTCAAAGGTTGTGCGACCTGTCAAATACCGAACGCCCTACGAGCGCTATATTCGCAAGTTGATGTACGAGGACCTGTCTGGTAGCGCGGTTGATGTTGTGTTCTTGAAGCTGCGCAAGCTTCCGTGGGGAAATGGTGACGCCAATGATGACGACCCACAGCGCGTGCGTCATACTTTGCTCAGTTGTTTTACCAAGATATGGAAGATTAAGCACTCGAATGTAGGTCCTACCGCGATGATTCTTGAGGCGCTGGGCCATCTGTATCCATGGTTCCGTATCTCGGTTGTAGATGCGGTTATTGAGAACATTAAGCTGGGACTGGAGCGCAATATGTTTGACCGCAGCCAGCGTAGGATATCTGAGGTCCATTACATTGGTGAAATGCTTACACACGGGATAGTTGGCGCCAGTCTGGTATTTGATTTGGTGCGTATGCTTCTCAAATATGGCCATCACGAGCCTATTCCGCTGCCAGGACGCAGCTGCGAGGTTGATACGCCATCAGACTACTTCCGCATTCGTCTTGTGTGCACTCTCTTATCCACATGCGGCTCACATATTCACACTGGTGATACTGGTGATGTGAAGGCACTGGCTGACATCCTGCTGTACTTTCAAATGTACATCATGGCCAAGCAACAGCCGCTTCCTGTTGACATTGATTACAATGTTGAGCTTTTGTTTGACACGGTGTTTGCTAAAAGTAAGCGCTACGGGAGCTGGGATGAGGCGGCGCAGGCTATGGCTGGACTGGTACAGCATTCGGCGCAGTCAATGACCAGCGAGCAGGACGTTAACAAGCACAATGTTCCTCCAAATACATCTGCAGAAGTAGTTAGTGCGAGCACCGCTGGTAATCAGTCATATACTAGCGAATTGGCTGTCAGTAACGCCGGAGATAGCAGCAGCAGCAGCAGCAGCAGCAGCAGCAGTGGGGAGCCGGATTCCCAGGATGGTGCTGTTTCGGAAAGCAGCGATGTTGGCAGTCAGAGCGGCACCTACGATGGCGATGAAGAGTCGGATGTGGACGAGGCGCGGCGACAAATGGAGGCTGTGGAGGCGCTGCTGGAAAAAGAGGAGGAGGAGGCCCTGGAACGGGAGTTCAATAAGCTTATGCTTGACTCGTCTGATGCGCGCAAGTCAGAGCGCGCGGGAAAACTGGATGTGGGCATCCCTATGCATCTTCTTGGTAGGGCCATGGAACACAAACCCGCCTTACCCGCAGAGAACTCTTCAGATAACCCGTCTGCTGCCAGCGGGTCTCAAGATCGTTTGGCTGTAGGAGAGTCTGCCGATACTCCCGGTGCTATCCGTTTCTCGCTACTTACAGGCAAGAAACAGCGTCCGATGATCCATGAAGTTGACATTCCAACCGAGTCACGGATGGCGCAGAACTTGCGGCAGCAGGAGGAGGCTACCATGCGCGAGAAGGCTCTCTTGAAGAAGATTGTCCTCAGCTACGAGCGCCGTGAAGCTGAGGAGCAGATAAGAGAGCATGAGCGTGAGCTGGCTGCCAGGCGTGCCATGGCTTTTCGCACTACTACCCCGACAGGTCCCAGTGTTGCTTCTGGTTCTACTAGCACCCGCCGGTCTGCCATTCCCGGTGCCACGTTTGTCAACCGTCCATCTGCAGCAGCATCGCGTAAGAGACACCACGCGTCTAACGTATCGCAGCAAAAGGAGCAGCAAAAGACTGGCGCTGCTTACCCAGGAATTCCAGACCACTTCTTGTAAGCAGCCCACATCTCATCCAGTTTGTTTCTCTTTAGTTTAGCTGGCTGTTGTGACCTGTCAGCGACTAGTCAGTGCGCGTGCACGTGTGGGCACGTGCTGCAAGCCAGCAGTGATGGACAGTCAGAATGCCAGGAAGGTTTTATGAAAGTAGGGAGGAGCATTGAGCAAAAAAGACAGCAATGACAGAGCCGAAGATAAACCAGTAGCACATTTACTTTTCTTGCTCTACTTTTAGTATAAACGCTACTATATTCGCACTCTACACTTATTACATGCCATCCAGCCGTCAGCGTCAGCTTGACTGGTCTCTTTGCTACAACCAATCCGCAGCGGCGTGCAGGACGCAGAACCTCTTCTAGAACCAAATTTATTTAAAAGGAGAGAGCGTCTGCTCTATGGAGCGGGTGTTCAAGGTTGTGCTGGTTGGCGGGACGGCTAGTGGCAAGACTTCGCTGCGAAACTTTTTATTACATGGGAGCTACACATGGCAGCATACGCCCACCAACAATCCAGACTTTGTATCCACTTCTGTGGCACTTAATAATGGCAAGCTTGCAGCAGTGCAAATCTGGGACACTGCAGACTTACTGACTACCAGCTCGTTAGTGCAGGATGCAGACGGTATTATTTTGGTAATCGACGGAACACAATCAGAATCATTGCAAATACTGAAGCAGCTTTGGTCTGCACTTGCTGCGGATAATAAAGAGTCATGGAATATAACAATGGTTCCTGTTGTGTTAGCGAGAACAAAGGTCGATATGCACCAGATCATTGACTGCGTACAGGCGAAAGAGCATTGTCGATCATTGCTTGGTATTGATGATATGGTCTGCATTCCTACTAGTGCGCGCACTGGCGAGGGAGTTGCCATACTTTTCCAAACAATTGTTGAACAGTGCCAGATGCAATCTCAAGACTTCTGTGCGCCAGAGCAGGATAAGACAATACTAAGTTTCCGTCCATCGCGACATGGCGATCCAATAGCATATCACCGCTTTGACGTAGAAGAGGGATTACCCGTCAAGAGCAAATATCGTACAAGTAGCAGCCGACTCCGATACGCCGTTCGACGTCTTCTGTGTTTAACATAGACCAAACCTCGTATTCAAGATTTATTGCTAGCATATACCACACCTCGTATTCAAGATTTATTGCTAGCATATACCACACCTCGTATTCAAGATTTATTGCTAGCATATACCACACCTCGTATTCAAGATTTATTGCTAGCATATACCAAACCTCATATTCAAAATTTATTGATATGTCCGTCACTACAAGCGCCTCTTTCCTATATTCATATACACACATATCCGTCTACTATTAGTTTTAATATTTACACACATACACACACATACAAAAAGCGTAAAAAAAATTATACGCTATCTATACAGGCGCCTGAGATGAAAGAAGGTTTTTATCGTCGCCAGTCGGATCAAGGTCAGCTTCTTCCTCTAGCAATTCTGGATTGAAATCTGCAATTTTTGGCCTAAACTTTGGCCGCCGTAGAGCATTCCTGTTATTTTCCAGACATTGTTTGACAAAATCCTCTGCTTCAGTCTGTTGACTGGCCGAGAATCCATTACTCTCATCGCGGATCCACGAAAGCATTGTGTTTGCGTACTCATCCAACAAACTGTGCCACGCAAGTGAGCGTGTAAGTGCCATGTATATTTGTGGCGACAATCGGAGTGTGACTACTTTGAGTCGGAACTGTGATATATCCTTCCATAGCCGCATCAGTAGCATCGCGTCTCCAAGTTCACCAACTGCATCTATCAAACTGATCAGCGCGCTTCTATGCCAAACGAGCTCATTGAGTTGAATAAAATAATCAATAAAGCATTCGGGCTTCTCGAGAGTACACGGTGGATAGGGAACTTGCCCATTCTTGCAATCCTCGGTTCCAAGGCTCGTGGTCGTGCCATCTATATGCACAGAATTTTGACGAGTTGGCGAAAGTTCCACCTGTGCTGACAATGCCTTGGCTATAACGTTGTACCAGCGGACTATCATGCTGAGATTTCCAAGCTGCGCATACGCATCAATTGCCGCAGTAACAACTACATGTGTGTAGGGAATGCCGCGTGACGCCATGGTTTTTAATACCTTGTCACACAAATCGACGCGCCCTTGTCTGGCCACACCCAGTAGAATTCGCTTCCACACGGCCTCTGGAACAATATATTCGTCTTCCTTTTCCATTAGTGCCAGGTATTTTTCAACAGCATTCCAGTTGGCGTCACACGCAAGAGCACCCAGCAATGAGCTGTACATGGCCGCTGTAGGCCACATCCCCAGCTTCTCACGCACATAAAGAAATGCAATCTCGGCCTCTGTAGCGCATCGTACCTTACTAAGACCCATTAACAGTAATTCATACTTTTGTGCAGTTTGCATGGCAACAACCTCGGATCCCAGCTGCTCTATGTTAGTGGTGGCGATTGCCATATCAAATGCTGCGCTCACCATCTTGTTTATGCTCAATCCGTAGATCATAATCTTCTCAATCCAGTATCCAGCCCGGATGCCACTCCATTTGCGCTGTAGCACAAAGCGGTAGGTAATAATAGCAAGCTCCATATTCTCCGAGTGTATGGCTGCCTTTAGTGCCAGATGAACGCAGGTCTGTGATGGTGCAAATGTTTTTATCTCAATCTGCGCCTCCCACAAACGACAAGCTACCCGTCGATTGATTGGCGTAGCCTGCAGCTGAAGAAGCACGCCAGCAAGCGTATCGGCGCCAATTGGCAAAGGTTCTGCGCAAATGTTGGATATGGCCAAATGCAGCTGCTGCTCGCCACCCAGACGCAGGTATGCTGTTAGTAAAAGCTCATGTGCATTTTGCCGGTGGTAGCCATGCAGCGTGCGGATAGATCGGATCAGCCAAACTAACTCGGTTTGCGAAACTTGAAAGTCATGGCTACGAGCTAGAAGTATCCACGGGGTCTTCGAGTGCAACGGAAACTCCGAAATCATATCTCTGTACATGCTGATTGCCTTTAAAATAGTCTCTGGACGCTGCGCCAACCGTATTATCTCGTCTTCCCGCGTACGCGCTTTCGAGTTAGACGCAGCCGTTCTACTCGGCGTTATGACAGGATATCGTTGCAGAATTCCTGCACCCGCAATGTTATCTCTGGGAATAAAAGTCAGCATTGTGTGAATTGTACGACCGCAGAGCGTAAGTAGAGTCAGCGGAGCCACGGAAAACGTGGTATGCGATGAATATAAACGTAAGGTTGTGATCTGGCGGCACTGGAAACCCAAGAACAGCATCTGAAGCTTGGAATTCAGGGATCCGATTTGACGCATAAAATATCTGCTCCTGCGCACGCTGCAATTCTTCCTTTGGAAGACTTTGGTTTGTGCGGCGGCCAAGACCATAGTTAGGCGCACAGCGACGCATAGAGCAGATATGAGTTACTAATGCAAGAAGAGAAGAATTAGAGAAAAAAAACACACAAAAGAGGATAAAGCTTCAAGTACGATGTTTTTAGCTAATGTAGGCTTTTAATCGCGAGCGATACTGATCAGCGCGCATCATCGATGAAACATTCGATATGTGCTTTGGGGCTTTGGGTGTGGAGTAAGAAGAGCGTGGGCTGGAAAGGGTTGCCGCGGTCGTGGCAATAGAGATGCGTTCTGGACTGGCAGAAGTGCTATTGCTGGTACGGGCGACAGGAGTAGGCAATTCTGCAGCAGGGGGTGTGGGTGGAGGAGGCTGTACGGCTACATCGCTGTCCGGCGGCGACGCTGGGGCAGTAGAGTGTGGCAACAGCGAGCTGTCTCCACGTGGCACAGAGAAGGTGAAGGCAATATTGCCTTGATCGGGGAAATTCTTCGGACCAGCAGCAGAGCTGGGTCTAGAGCTCGGAATAGTAGATCGGCGATACTTGTTGGCCTTGCACGCATGAGCCGGGTTCTCAGACGGGTTCTCAAGCGCCGAGAGTGGTGCGGGAGTCTTAGTGCGGCGGTTCTCTACGTACGCAGATATGTTGGTGGCAAGCGCCGTATAAGATGGGTCAGCAGCAATACGATGCATGCGGTAGGCTTCATAGACATGTTCGCTGGTCCAGCACTGTAACGAGCGGCGATAAGAATGAAAAAGCACGTCCACCAGCAACGCAAAGTCGCAATGAGAGTTGTTAGTCAGCTGGAGCGCGCCCCAGGGAAATCGGCGCACTAGCGACACCTCCCGGCGCTGGTGCAGCCGTTTGATGCACACGGCATCGCGGGCCAATGGCAGCGACCGTACCGAGGCTGACGCGTGCGATGCACGATGCCGTAGATGAACATCGTCGGGCGCAAGGTTGGGCGTTGACGGTGCAGCTGGCCGACGGTCACGAAAGATGCCCTGTGTGGCCATGGCTGGCACAGTGCTCACGCGGTTGTAGCGCGACGACAGCGTGCGCCAGTCGGCAATGGTAAGACGACTCTGCGATGAGGCCTCGTACTCTGGTAAACGCATGCGCTGCCATTCGTCAACATGGCTACTGCCACAGAGCAACAGCGGTAAACGACGTACAATGCCAGCACCGATGCCCTGCACCTCGTCCACGGGCTCCTGCAGCGTGTGTGGTAGGTCGTTAAAGTCAAACAAGCGTCCGGGTTTCACCAAATCTCGAGCCATTCCAAAGAACGAGTTGTCACGTAGCAGCGCGCGGTCAGACTCCTCAATTGTGTCGCACTTTCCTACTGCCACAATTACATTGGCAAGCTGGCCCAGACGGCGGATGGCACACAAGTCGATCTCTGAGAGAATATCCACTGCGCCATTCAAACGGTGGCTGTGGGCGTCTGACTGCGCGCTAGAATACACCGGTGGCGGTACCAGATAAAGCACTGCGTGAATGTGCTCAGAATGCAGCGCTCCCTTGTCGCGCCGCGTTTTGAGCTCTTCATCCAAGGCTGCCTGCAGACGCCGCTCAATTTCCCATGAAATCTCATTAATTGTGGCCGACGCACGTTCATCATCAAGACTGTCGATGCCCGGTGTGTCGATTAGCTCCACACTGACTGCGTGGTGCCGCTCTAGATCGCGGATCTGCACATGGCAGCGGCGGATCTGTGTTGTACCCGAGAGTGCATCAAACACACAGAATGGATCCAAAACTTCTTCCGCTGCCTCACTGTTGCTACTTTCATCCCGCGCAAACAGAACTCGCTCACTGTCGCTCAGGGCATCAATCTGTAATGCATAGAATGAGTCGCACAGTGTCTGCAGCAGCGTCGACTTACCAACACCGCGCCGCCCTGCTACCATAAGATTAAATGACTCGGGCGCATGGTGTCGCTGTGATAGCCGTCGCTGGGCTGCTGACATCTTTTCATTGCCGGCCATATAACGTGGATTAGGGTGCCAGTAGAAAACACTAAAGGCGAGAATGGCAGAGGAGATGAAGTAAAAGCCAATAGTATAACAAAAAGAAAGAGAGAGACGCTTGAAAGGAGTGCTACGGATGCAAGAAAGGCCAAAGCGCACAACACCCAGAAACACCCACACGTCCCACGCCAGGGCACACCGCCAGCCGATGGTGGGCATCTGCAGCCGGTATGCAGGTCTGTCGCTCAGCGCTACCCTGATGTTTCCGTGTTTCAGAGATCACATTAGCTTTAGACTCGTGCAGCTACAGCTCCAGCAAGATGCATACATTGCTGTAGATCTGCCTTCGTCTTTCAATCCTCTTGCATCCGCCAGATACATAGACCACGTCCTCACCCTCTTTTTTTTTTCTATACGTACTCTTCAAGACAATTTGTCTAATAGACGATACAGGAATGCACAGCATGATCTATTCTAGTGGAAATAATAAATTATTATTAATATAAGCGTTGTCACAACTGCAAACCATCCCAGGTGAGTGTTGTCAGCAGATGTCATGAATCGTGTGTCCGCCACAGCCATCAAGGTGAAGACGACGGCTGTGAAAGCGCTCAAGATGCGCACTGTGGCTAACCGAGACAACCGTGATGCCAGCATCCAGCATCGCACGATACAGTGCTTCTGCAGCACTCGCGTCCAGTGCACTGGTGCACTCATCCAGCATAACGAATTTCGGACGCCAAAACAACACACGTGCAATAGACATCATCTGTCGCTCGCCCGGTGACAGCAACCGTAGCCATGTTTGTACTTTATATGGATAGTCTAAATTGCTTATGCCAACAACATCTGCCACATGAGATAGCCCCACTGCGGCAAGGATACGGACAATATCCGCATTGTAGCACATTGCATGTCGTCCACCCCACAGCCCAGGATAACAGAGCTGCTCGCGGAGACTACCTCCAATGATATATGGCGTCTGTGGCAAAAAGAACACGTCCAGCGCGCCGTTTGAACGTGCTAGTTGTACCTCACCACCCCCTGGCCGCCACAGCCCACAAAGCGTACGAAGTAGTGCTGTTTTACCAGCTCCGTTTGGTCCTGTAATCACAAGCGGGTCTTGAACGCCGATTTCCAAGTCCAACCCTGTCACTAATTGCGCTCCATTAGGAGTACACACATCTAGTCCGCGTGCTACAATCACTGCACTATCGCACATGCTTGCGCCAGATTCAGCATCATATGACTCCGCCTCCATGTCCAGACGATCCAGCTCTTCCCACAGTTGCACCAAGCGCGTCGCGTATCCAGCGACATCCGCCATGCGCTTTGTAAGCTCTATCACACTGGTAAATCGGTATATCAGGTAAATCGATACAAAAGCGTTGACGCTGATTAGGCTGCTCAGCTCTGTTCCCGACTTGTCATCGTAGGTGCCCATAAAAATTGGAACGCCAATTATCACATAAGACACCGTTGAGCCCATGTACGCAAATACTTGCGTCAGTAGCCCAAGATGAAGTTGCTTGCCCAACACTCGCCGTTGTGTACCTGTCACCGCTGTCAGTGCCCTATCTGCTGCTGCACGCTCCCGATCTTCCCCAGAAATAAAAGCAATCGACTCTGCGCTCTCGCCAGTGCGCACATGATGAAAGCGAAAATCACCCTCTGCTTGCTCTTGCATGTACACTTGTTTGATGATCGGTGCCATCGCCAGTCGCGTTGCTGCCGCTCCAATCCCAAAGTATATATAGATTGCCAACGGTCCATAGATGCCTGCCATACTCCAGCACTGCATTGTGTAGTATGCAATCAGAAATGGTGCTATTAGAAGCTCTGCAAGAACATCTGCGCCGCTGCGTGTCAGCCGTTCTATATCTTGTGTGATCCGCTGATCTGGATTATCTATTGAACTACTTGTTGCTGCTGGGTAGAAGCTGGGGGCTCGCAGATAGCGCGAGTGCGTGTACCGTGTCAGTTCTTGTCGCATGACTACTCCTATCAACCCGCTAACATACTCCAGGGCAGCCTTACAGCTTCCAGCCAGCCCTACTACAACCACGCACCGCCCCAACAGCGAGGCAAACGCTGGAAAATCCCGATCACCTAGCACCCTGTAGAACTCGGACGGTAACGTTCCTGCATAATAGTACACCACCTCCGCCGCCAGCTTTCCTGCAATCAGCCCTGCATACCACACCCCAACGTTCTCATAAGCAGAATTTTTCACAACCACGGCACAGATACGTCGCAACCTTCGCAATAGCACTCGCCCCACTTTAAACTGTTGACCCGTCTGTCCACTCTTCTCGTCTGCTTCAGGTCCATTTAACGGTTCAAGCACATCTCCAACAGTGCTACTGTTCTCCTGCGAAGTTAGCAGTATCTCGCGCATTTTAAACAAAGTCAACATCAACATCAACGTAAAAGTTAACGATGTAATATGAAGCTAAAAAGTTCAAGCCACAAGCCTAGCAATGAAGGGCCTATCATGTGATCTGTAGAGTGCATTGTAAGGCATTTGCTCTGATCCGCATGCCTGCCCCCCACTCAGTGCTTTTGCTCACACTCGCATTCGCACGCTGGGACAGGACATTCGGAGTGAGTGGCAAACCAGCTCTGCATATGGGAGACATGTCCTCCGTGGCCGCACGTCTGGCACCATGAAAACCACTGCGAAAAGTCGCCGACAAGCACCTCCGACACATCTCCATCTGATGCCACCACTGGTGTTCCTAGCTTCATGCGACACACCACACATCGTGGTAACTTGCCATTGCATTTGGGACAGTGCGTGTATAGCAACCGCGTCTGTGGCTGCTGAGGGTCCTTGCGTCGTGTGTCACCCGCGCTTGCACTCTTCTGCCCGATTAGCGGCTGCGCAGTCGCGCCTACATGAAGCATCCGCTGCTCGCCTCCACAGTTCCTGTTTCCGCCAATGCCCGCAGCCGCTGGCCCTGTTGGTGGCGTTGTCGTCATCGCCACTCCAGGCATAGTACCGGCCCCAGTCCCAACCACTGGCGTGCTCATTCCCGAGCTATCTCCCCGCACCGCACCGCGCATCTGCCGGTTCTTACGGTGGCTCGGATCATGGTCTAGGCTCTGGTGACAGAACATGCACCGGATGTCCGCTGGTGGAATTGCAATCTTCTTGGCCACCTCTGATACACGCAACAGACCCTTGGACTGGCGGTAATTACCATGCGCTATGTCAAACAGACAGCGCGTAGTGAACATCCGCCATTTGTTAAGCATGTGGCGGTACGCATAGATCCACTTCTCCGCTGTCTCGTCCGCTGCTGCATCGCTGCATGGATCGAAGATTGACGCCAGTGCCGCTGTCTGAACGTCTGCTGTATTGTCAACGTACGTCTGCATGATCAAGCGACCACTGCCGCAAACTCCTGTGATCAGAAGCCCATCTAGATCACCGCGTCGCACTGCCAGCCGTCCCGCCCAGAGCAGATACCGTGTCAGGCTGCTGTCATCAAGATACCGAAGTGCTGCCGCCACTCGGTAGTTCATTGGTAAACCATCCATATTGCGGATTACCTGTTGCCAGTCGCCAGTTGCTAAATACATAAAGATCATCTGCAAATGAGGACACTTGAACATCTTATCGGGTGGAGACGGTGCCTGCGTCGTCTGCGACAATGTCAGCCGGCTATTCTCATCCAGTTGCGCCTTTAGCATAAACGAAAGCAGTTTCTGGTCCTGCATCATACTATTCTCCAGCGATTTCAAGCAGCGTTGATGGTCGCCATATATAAAAGAAGCCGCCGCAGCCGCCGAAAACTCACCGGCAGCCTCCAGCGCATGGATGTGTTTTTCACGGATATGGCCATCCAGATCCCAACCACAGAATGACAGCGCTAGCTGCCGCTGCCCGTCGAGCTTAGTCCTGCATGCCGCCGCAGGCTGCTGACGTCTTTGCGCCTCAAGCGGCGACCGCTTATATAAATACTTGAGCTCCCGATGCTTTAGTTGCATAATGTCGTAAATCCCGTAAAAGCTGGCATCCATGTCGTAACCGACGTAGAACGTCCCGCGGTGCCGCCGGATATGTGCATCGCGAATCCATTGCCACATCCCCTGAATCTTCGTGTCGTTCTGAAATATGCGCACATTCTTGTCTGCGCTGGTGCCGTAGCCCTGTAGCGCTCGATGCCGCATCTGCACTAGAATATCATCCAATAGCGCCTCCTCTAATATCTTAGTGCTCTCGTCTTGCTCCTCTGCCGCCGGATTGTAGCTAAACGATCCCGTCGCCATACCCTCACATAGCAACGCTGGCGCCACCTTGATTCCCATTTCGCTTGCCAGTGACCCGCCGTTTGGCCCAAGACTCATTGCTTTGAGTCTCTCTTGTAGCTGGCTGGCCCTTAGGTCTCCTTCAGCCACATTTAGTCTTGCCGCCTGCTGCCTCCGCGCAAGTAAGCCACTGCCCGTGCTGCTTTGCAGCTGGTGTGAATGTTGTACCGATGAATGTGAGGCGGAAGTGGACACCGCTGCGGATGTCGCTGGCAAAGAGAAGCTACCGCCCTTTGTGCCCGCAGCAGTGGCCTGGGTGGTGTGGCTCTGTCTCTCAGAAGCATCAAGAACCAGCTCAGAGATCTCCGGAACTGCTATATGCAGCATATCCATTTCCAGATCTGTGGTTGGCCGTGTGCTTCGCAGTCGGCTCCAGTTGTCCCCAACTGCAAAATCGCCACGGCAGTTCAGCACCCCCACGCGCGGGAAAGGCAGCGAAGTCATATGCAGTAGATCGCGGTTAGTGACAGAAAGAAGCTGCTTGTCACATAGGGTTCTACTAGACACAACCGAGGGTATCCACAGAAACGCTTTGTGTAACTCTGTCGGCCCCATCGATAGCGGAATTGTCGTGTTCTTTTCTGTCAAAATATTTAAGCCCGATGGAGGAGAAGCGGACAGCCCTGCCATGCGATCATCTCCTTGCTGGTCTTTCAATCGTGCGTTGTCCAAAAAATTTCGGGGATTCAAGCGCTCAATCGGCACAACTTTGTCGTTAAAGAATTCGCTAACCATGAATATGTCAAACACGCGGGAATCAGTCGCAAGCGATGCAATGACTCCGCGACTTCGCGGGGAGTATTGCATATTTAATATCTCGCGCTGCCCGGTGTCGAATGTGTGTATGGGCTTTGTCGCCCAGCGGATGTCCCACATGTTTACCACACCGCAGCGGTCGTGTGCCATATACCGGACATTGTTGAATGGGTCAAACTGCAAATCGTATACGGTGCCCAATGCGCCGTTTCTTGCGCTATCTGGACTGGGCATGGGTACATACAAAACTGTCCCACTTTTGTTGTGGTCCCGCATGTCGCACCATCGAATTGAGCACCGAGTTTTCTTTGATGCAACCAGTAGATCCTCTGAAGAGCCAGGCACCCAGCTGAGTGATGTTACCCCAGACCCGCTATAAACAGGTCCATATTCGCCATCACGCCCAGAAACCGCAATGCTTGACGAGGATGTTGATGGAATACGGGTAGACTTGTCTGTCGAGCCATGAACCGAGTCCATGCTTTCGCTGTGTATAGACCGGGATGTGTTATAAGAACCAAGCAGCTGCTTTATGTCAATGTTCCGAGAAACGTCGCGTACCGTCAAACTCGGATAGCCCTCTTTGTGGTCAAACCCACATGCCACTCGGTCACTGTTTGCGCTATTAAATGAAACTGCGCGACAGGCGCGACCCGACTCTTCGTATACATTGACACTTAGTTCACCATTTTCGGCAATTATATCCTCATTATCTGGTGCTGTGTAGAATTGTAAGCTGACCTCGCCCGACTGCGTACCAGCAGCCATTACACTCAATCGCTCGAGCGTGCGTTGATATGACGACAAGCATGTCACAGTTTTGATATTGGGTCGTAAGTCCAACAGGGTAAATCCTCCAATATTATCTTCCTACAGCATAGCAAGTCAATTGCACCCTTGTATTAAGTCCTAGTCGACGAAAAGTAAGTCAGAGAGCTACTAATGCAGGTAAGAGCCCGATAACGCTCGTATTTAGTAACCGTACCTTTGCGGTGCTTAATCGAAACAAGCCAAGCCCAAGTTCACTTGCTACAGCAACGCGACAGTCCCATTCAGGCTGAAGCCAGCTCATTGCTGAAATGCGACGCTGTGTCATTTGTGCCTCGCTGGCCATATAGGCTCTGTCGCTGTTCACTATTATGTCCAGACCGGCAAATGTTAATAAAAACAAGAAATAAAAGTCAAACTTGAGGTGGGAGTGAGTCAAAGTTGGGTAATTCGAGTTGGTTGATACAACTGCGAAAAAAAAAAAAAAAAAA